>QRFJ01001341.1:85213-99798 GCA_006176705.1 Cocos nucifera | reverse complement strand
TCTAAGAATTAATTTTCTTTATTGAACATCTATTAAAGCTCCTCCAGTAGCTAAAAAGGATCTCCCTAAAATAAGGGGTACATCATAATCTTCTTTCCATATCAAGAACAATAAAATCAACAGAAAAAATAAACTTGTTTATCTTTACCAAGACATCCTCCACTATACCTCTTGGATATTTGATGGATCTATCGGCTAATTGAAGAGTAATAGTGGTAGGCTTCGGTTCTCCTAGACCCAGCTTTCCTGAAAATAGAAAAAGGCATGAGATTAATACTTGCTCCTAAATCACATAAAACTTTTATCAAAACTACAATCACCAATAATGCAAGGGATAGTAAAACTTCCTAGGATCTTTTAGCTTCTGTGGTAATTTATTTTGAAGTATTGCTGAGCATTCTTCATTCAAATTTATTCTCTCATGCTCCTTCAGCTTTTTCTTATTTGTTAGAATTTCTTTGAGAAACTTGGCATACCTGGGCATTTGAGTAATAGCATCTACAAAAGGAATATTAATATATAAATTCTTTAAAATTTTGAAAAAGTTAAAAAATTTCCTTATCTGGATGTTGTATTTGTCTCTCTAGGAATGGTAGTGGCGGCACGTAGGGCTTCACATTTGGATCGGCAAACTGTATACCTGGAGACCATCCATCTGCTGGTTGTTTTGGTGACTGACGAATTTTAGTTGATGGTTCCTTATTTATAGTTGGCTCTTCAGTCTCTTTCTTCTGATGTGGCTCCTCCAGCTTTGTACCACTTCTTAGGGTGATAGCATTGACTTGCTCCCTTGGATTGGTCTCCGTGTTGCTTGGCAAGGATCCCTTGAGGTCTCTCGGAGATTATCTTAGCCATTTGACCTATTTGCATCTCCAAGTTTCGAATTGCTGCTGTTGGTCCTGCCTAAGTTTGGCTTCCAAATTTTTTATAGTTGCTTCTTGGTTTTGCATAAATTTGACCATCAGCTCCTTCCATGTTGGACTTCTTTTCAGGTACTTGGAACCCCGAGGGGTGGCTGTTGTGCTGCATTTTGATTGCTCCATGAGAAATTTGGGTGCTGCCTCCACCCTTGATTGTATGTGTTGGAGTAGGGAATTATTTTGTTGCGGCCTAAAAAAATTACCAACATAATTAGCTGTATCAGTTGCTTTAGCAAAAGGATTACCTGTCTGGCAATTGCTCGTATCGTGTCCTCCTCCACACAGGTCACAAGTGATGCTCTGAATATGCATAGCTATTTCCTTCAAGTTGTTGACTTCGGCTCTAAGGGCTGCAATTTCAGCTAGTAAGGTTGGCACGCAATCTACTCCCTGCATAGCTGCTGGTCTTTTTGGCATCATGCATTCTGTCTTGCCACTGATAGCTATTTGATGCCATCTCATCGATCAGATCGAAGGCTTCTTCCTTCATTTTTTGATTAATGGTTCCTCCTACTGCTGCATCAATCATAGAATGATTAGTAGGAGATAAACCATTATAGAAAGTTTGTACCTGAAGCCATATGGGTAGTTGATGATGTGGACATCTCCTCAGCAGTTCCTTGAAATGCTCCCAAGCCTCATATAGTGTCTCCATGTCCATCTGCATAAAAGAAGTGATATCGTTGCGCATCTTGGCAGTCTTGGAAGGTGGAAAGTACTTGGCTAAGAATTTTTGGGCTAGGAACATCCCAAGTTGTGATAGAACCTGCAGGAAGAGAATGAAGCCAACTTTTAGCTTTGTCCCGTAAAGAGAAAGGAAATAACCTTAATCTAATAGCATCATCCGACACCCCATTAATTTTAAAAGTATCACAAAGTTCAAGAAAGTTAGAAATATGGGCATTCGGATCATCATGCATGTATCCACTAAATTGGACAGTTGATTGAATCATCTGGATCATCGCTGATTTTATTTCAAAATTATTTGCTTGCACAGGCGGTCTCCTGATGCTCGAAGCTGCATCAGGCTATAGATGGTGTGATCTAATCATTTAATGGATGATGTGCTACTGGTCGAATAGCTTCATGCTGTCCCTCGGTCGCCATATCCAATCTCAGATTGATGTCGTTAGGATCTTCAGCTGCCATGTTTCTTTCTTGTTGTAGTCTTCTTGATGGTCCTTTCAATTTTTGGATCTAAAGATAGTAAGTTACTATGTCCAGTACGTGTCATGCACTAAATAAATTTTTTTTTTAAAAAAAATAAAATAAGAATAAAAATTAAAAATAAAATTCTAAAGTAAAGCTAGGATCAAAATTTTAATATTATTTTAGACACAATCCCTGACAACGATGCCAAAAACTTGATGCATGCTAATCTATAGCTATGGCAAGTGCACCAGTCGATCAAGTAATAAAGTAAGTGAGTAGAGTATCATCCCTAGAGGATTGAAAAATAAGTACTAAAAAGCTCTTTCCTTATGCTTTATTTAGAAGATCGATTTATGAGAATTAAAAAAATTAAAGAATAAAATAAATAATAATTAAAAATTATAAAGAAATAAAGTGAGTGTAATTATTAGGATTTTAAACTTAAGATCAATAGGTAACTAAAGCAATCGATTCACCAACTCAGTCAATATAATATTCAGGTTATTAGGTTAATTTTATTTCATGTGATGGTGGAGTCTTCTAATTTATTCACTATCCTTTGGTCCAAGGCATAGCAAAACTATCAATATTTATTAACTTACTCTTTGGTCTAGGTGTAATTTAAATAAATATCAATGCATTAAGTTTTGTGAAATCCCTCTAATTAAAATACGCTGCATCCAAAGTGCACTAAAATTCTTGCATGCATATGAATTCTAATTTGATTCATAATACAAGGTATATAATCAAGAAGCAATAACATAGATGTACTTGGTCCATATCATCTATGTTCATCAGATCAATTAGAAGATGGTCCAGTAATCTAAAAGCATTAAGATCAGATCTTATATACTCCTCATGAATAAAATTTAAAATTAAAAATAAATCATACTGAATATTGCATCAAAAGAGTGGCTACACCTTAGCCTTAGTAAAAGAAAATTTAGTTCATGAAAATAAGTTCAAAAAATAGCAAATAAAATAAAAAGCATGAAGAAATTAGACTGTTTATTTATTGAAATTGATTGTCTGTTGCTCTTGGTATGGAGAACTCGATGAAGAAGAAAGTTGCTTTGTGTACCGATCTTCGAAAGAACAAAAGAAGAGGAAAGAAAAATAACAAGAATAAAAACTCTTTCTCTTCTCTCTGTTCTCTCTATTTCTCCCAATTTTTTCTTTATTTTCAACTCCCTATTTTTGTTCTCCACCTCCTCTCTTCGGCAACAGCAGGCAACCCCTTTAAATAGGCTAAGAAATGGATTTTTGGAAGAAATTCTAACCAAATTGGATTTAAAACTCTTAACAGAAGTCAAATTAAAACCTTGGACAATTCTGGCCTTCAGATCAGTATCCAATGGATCAAAAACCACTTAAATTTTATTTTTAAAAACCCAATTCAAGTCGGAATTAACCTCAATCATCGGATCTTCTTGATGATTAAATTGGGACCATTGGATCGCATACAAGAGCCTTTAGATTCCTAGTTAAAATTAGTAACGCATCTCCATTGTTGGATCTCGATCAATAGTTGCATCCATCATTCGTCAGCACACAGATTTCCACTGTTCGATCAAATCCCAACGAACAACATCCATCGGATCTAACAAAATTCTCAGAATACCATTTATAGATCATGCGCAAGCCCGGCGTTGCATACACCGCTGCTTCCTTTAGCCATTCGGAGCATGCTCATCCTCATGAAATCCTCGAAATGCCCTTGCCTAATTACTGTAGCGGTCCATCATGCACCGTAAAAAATTTTGATGTCAGCATGGCGTAAGCGGGGCATCAGCAGGTGGTCGATATGGTTCTAAGTGCAGTCAGGTCGGGCGGTCTGCTGAGCCAATTTTTTTGAGCCGATTTGAGCCGTACCGATTGACATTTAAAAATTAATTTTTTTCATGTTCTTTGAAATTCAATTCTGAGCTCGTTTGAAGTCCGTTTTGCTTAAAATTTATTTTATCTAAATTAAAAAAAAAAGATATTCATATTGGTGACCTTCTTTTCTATATAAAATTATAAAAATATCAATTTTTTAAAAATAAATTAATTTATTTTATAATTTAATACTTTTATTAGTATATTTTTATCACTTATCAGCTGGTCTGATCAATATGATCTCTAGGCGACCAAGAGCCGGGGGGCAACCTCCGAAGAAGGATCGACCAAGAAATGATGATTCGATGAACTTTTTCTCTTTTTGGATAATGATGTAAGGAGAGTTTAAATTTTTCATGATGATGCTATCATCGTTTCAGTGATGATAGCAAACTATGATGTAAAAAAAATTCTCATCGATAATGAAAGTTTGATTAATATTTTATTTTACTCTACCTTCTCATGAATGAAATTATCGATGGAGCACCTCCGAAGAATTTCCATCCATTTAGTCGAATATACTAGAGACGCCATCGACATTGAGGGAGAGATAGATCTTCCATTAACTGCGGGGACAAAACTCGACAAAGCACTATTGTCTTGACTTTCATGGTCGTAGAGTTCCTTTGGCATACAATGCCATAATCGAAAGATCGAAACTCAATGCCCTCAAGATGATAGTATCGACATACCATTTATTAGTCTAATTTTTGACTAAAGCTAGATTCAGAGAGATGTGAGGCGGCCAACAGATTGCCCGATGTTGCCTCACAACCACTACAAAGGAGAATAAATCGAAAGATTCTTCACTGCTGGATGGCCTTGATCAGTGAAAAGATAAAAATCGTGGTGAGCCGATGGAGCCGGTGGTCTCCATCCCATTGCAAGAGAATGATCCAACTACAGTTGTTCAAATTAGGTCACACCTTCAGACGATGGAGCGTGAATAGTTGATTCGATTGCTAAGAGCCAGCATCGATGTATTTACTTGGTCGACAACCGACATGCCAGGCATACCTTCAGAAATAATCTCTCACCGATTGAACATTAATCTAAACGTCAAGTCGGTGAGATAAAAAAAGTGACCATTCACTTCCGAATGACAAAAGGTCATCGACGAAGAAGTCAACAAGCTCCTCATGGTAGGCTTCATCAGAGGAGCCCATTATCTTGATTGGCTTGCAAATGTCGTTATGGTGAGAAAAGCTAATGAAAAATAGTGCATCTATATTGATTATACCAACTTGAATGAAGCATGCCCGAAGGATAGTTTTTCTTTCCCAAAAATAGATCAACTTATCGATGCGACCTTGGGACATCGACTCCTAAGCTTTGTGGATGCTTTTGTGGGCTATAACTAGATCCAAATGGCACCCAAAGATGAAGAACATGCTACCTTCATCATTGACAAAGAAATTTATTACTATAAAGTCATGCCATTCAGGCTCAAAAATGTAGGAGTGATCAAGTGAACAAGATTTTTAAATCATAAATCAGGTAAAATATGAAAGTATATGTTGATGATATGCTGGTAAAAAGCATCCTAAGTTAGGACCATGTTCAAAACTTAAAAGAGGCTTTCAACATACTCCGATGACATTGGATGAAGCTAAATCCAACCAAATATGCCTTCGAAGTGACGGTCAGAAAGTTTCTTAGTTTTCTTATTTCACATTGAGGAATTGAGGTAAATCTTGAGAAGATAAAGACAATCATTGATATAAAACATCCAACTTTGAAGAAGGAGGTGCAATAGCTCAATGGAAGAATCGCTGCATTCAGTCGGTTCATCTCCAAGTTTGTCAAAAGATGTCTTCCTTTCTTCAAAACTCCATGGCAGACTAAAGACTTCTCATGGACTGGTGATTGCCAATGATCCTTCGAAGAGCTAAAGAAATACTTGATGACTCCTCCATTGCTCGTAAAGTCGATGGAAGGAGAACCTCTATATTTATACCTAGCCATATCCGATGAAGCTGCTAGTTCGATTCTGGTCAGAGAGGATGAAAGTTAAGTACAGCAGCCCATCTATTATGCGAGCAAAGTCCTTCATAATGCTGAAACCCAATATTCAAAGGTGGAGAAAATGATCTATATCTTGATCATTTTGGCGTAATGGCTTCAGTCCTACTTCCAAGCCGATACAGTTCATGTCTTAACCGACCAGTCTCTGAAGTCAATCTGACATCGACCAAATACCTCAGGCAGAATGGTAAAATGGATGATAAAGCTCAGTGAATTCGACATTCAATATCACCCTCGCCTGTTAATGAAAGCCCAGGTTCTGGGTGATTTCATTATCTAATGTACCATCTCGGATGATAAGCTCGATCAAGAGGAAACAACTCACAAGTTTGCAAAAAATATTCCTAAAACTGATCATAAGTTGGCTTGGGTGTTACACATCGATAGGACGTCAAATGCTCTTAGAAGTGGCATGGGACTCATCTTGGCAAATGTCAATGGAATAGTCATCGAGTACACCCTCTGATTTAATTTCAAAGCTTCAAATAATCAAGTCGAGTATGAAGCTCTTCTAGCCAGCTTGAAAATCATCAGGAAGCTCGATGTTAGAGAACTGAAAATATTCATTGACTCTCAACTCATCATAGGATAAATCAAAGACGACTTCGAAGCCTGCGATCCAATGATGCAAAAGTATTTGGAGAAGATGAAAAATAAAACTTCTATCTTCAAATACTTCGACATCTCGCACATCCCTAGAGTAGAAAATGCTCGAGCCAATCCACTCTTTTAACTCACCATCACTGCTCCTAACAAACTTGGCAGAACCTACATCGAATATCTCGACTTGCCAAGTATCGAAAGGATGAAAGAAGTATTGTAGATCAGCGATGAATCGAGTTGGATGGATTCAATTGTCAAATATCTGACCGAAGGAACCTTGCCCGATGATCCATCATAAGCGAAGCACTTAAGATGGATGGCTTTGCAATACGTCATGATGGACGGACGACTCTACAAATGGTCTTTCTTCCTTTTGTTATTGAAGTACCTAGGACCTTCTGATGCCAACTACATACTTTGAGAAGTTCATGAAGAAATCTATGGAAACTACTTGGAGGACAAGTTCCTCTCCTATAAGATCCTTTAGTAAGGATATTATTGGCCAACAATGCAGAAGGACACGATCGAGGTCGTCCGAAGATGTGAGCCATGCCAAAGATACATGAATATTCAATGCCAGCTAATGATGCAACTGACATCGATCATAACACCATGGTTGTTTGTATAATGGGGGATCGACGTACTTGGTCCTTTTTCCCCAGCATCCGGGCAAAGAAAATTTTTGATCATTACCATCGATTATTTCACAAAATGGATGGAAGTTGAATCTTTGGTGCAAATTATGGAAAGTAAAATGGAGAATTTTGTTCAAAAATCTATCATCTATAGATTCGAACTCTCGCATACAATCATAACCGATAATGGCCGATAGTTTAACAATCAGAATTTCAAAGACTTCTACACGATGATCACATCGCCCCTAAGCTGACGTCCGTCGGCCATCCACAGTCAAATGGGGAAGCAGAAGTTATGAATCAAACAATCCTCTATGATTTGAAAACCTGGCTCAACGAGGTCAAAGACCTCTAAGCAGAAGAACTACCTTCGATGTTGTGGGCTTACCAAATGACTCCTCGAATCCCGACAGGCGAATCTTCCTTTAACCTATCTTATAGTACTGAAGCAATGATACCCATTGAAGTCAGATTACCATCAATAAGAGTGAAAAAGTATGATGAGTCAAGTAATTTGGATTGCCCAAGGGCTGATCTAGATCTGTTATCTGAAGTTCGGCAACAAGCATAACTTAGAATGGCTGCTTACCAACAGCGAGTTGCAAGATACTACAATAGAAGACTTAAACTGAAAGAGATTCGTCCAAAAGACATAGTCCTAAAGAAGGTGGAAGTATCCAAGCTGCTGAACCAAGGAAAGCTCTCTCCAAACTAGGAAGAGCCCTATCGAGTGATGGAAATCCTTCAATCTAGAGCATATCGACTTGAAACACTCAACGAAATTGAAGTCTTCCGAATGTGGAATGTTGCCAATCTTAAAGTATACTATTAATAAAATCAGCTCCATGTACTTTAGATAAATACAAAAAATAAAATTTTGTGAAGTCTTCTACAAAGATGTCTCCTCCATACACAACGATCAGTTAACTAACGTATCAGCTGGTTAAAAATCGAACAAGCTAATCGGATAAAAACCAACACAAACTCAAAAGCAATGGAAGAGAATCTGATCGATCAACTATCGGTTAAGTATTGTAATCGATGAATAGTTGGCATATTTCATTTGGTGGAATCCAACAACTAACGAATGAAGGATGATCGGCAATCGACATTTCAGCCACCTTCGATCGAATATCTCAAATTATCGGTGTAATCGGCTTCCTACAATAGAACCACTGACTGGTCGACTAGTGAATAATGCTGATGCATAACCTCCTTACAAACTATAAAGAAAGAAAAGAATCAAACTTTTGGTTGTGGATTAGTTGGTTTGCCTCGACTAGAAAAGAACATAACCCTTGTCGATTTGGCCATGGCCGAATCGAAGGATATTTGGCTCACACCCGACCATCATGAAAATTGATCAAGTGTTGGATGGTAAAAAATTGACCAAAAAATTGGTTAGAAATCGATCCATGGTTGGCTTAAATCCGATCACCAAATACCTTAATGATTCGATTATTTATTGGTCCACAAAAAACTGACTAGTAGTTGGTTAGAAACAAACTTAGGGTTGGGTTGTCCCCAACCTATAAATGCCCTAACAAACGACAAGTGTTAGCAAAAAATTTGATTCAAAGTCAGCTTAAAAGCTAGCCAAATGTTGATTAAGCAAAATCGATGGATGGATGGTCAACAACTGATCAACCTATTTGCAGTCGCAGCGTAAAACAAAGTTACACAACAAGAAACAAGTGCAAATAAAGTTTTTCATTACTAAGGAAGAACTTTACAAATGAACATTTGGTCCTTACAATATTTGAACTACAAGTTTCAAAAGATAGACCAAAGTACAAAATCTACTCGACGATCGACTGCTTCGAGGGTTGATCGAGAATGGCTTCAGTTTCGATTATCGGTGTAATGTCTGTTGGTAGAATGACATTGGTCGGAGCAGCTCCCTCGTTCTTTGATGGGACTTTAGCAGCCAATTGGGAAGCCAAACTCATTGGTGTGGAGGGACTTGATGTACCTTCAACTGAAGCCACAGGAACTGCAGAAATAGCCAGCACTGTTGAAGCAAGAACGGTGATGGGAGCACCATCGTCCACTAGGCCCACGAATGATCTATCATCTCCTCCTTCTTCCTCTTCTTTAGCACCGTCTCCTCCCTCTTTCTCTTCTTCAGTACCAGGGATGACGATGCTGCTGAGGTCAAGATCAGGAAAGAGCTATTGGATAACATCTCGACTATCACCGAACCCGATCCAATAGGAAGCTTCACTTCCTTGAAGGATTAGGATCCTCAGGTTAGATGAGGTCTTGAATTCCTTGATGCCCAACTCTTTTGCCCGATTGAGATCTATCGTAGAACCTAGATCTCCGCCTTGGTCGAAGATGCCTCTCCTTCAGTAGACTGCTATTTCTAACGATAGTCCTCTGCCTCCTTGGCCCAACTATCATGAACCTTCTTCATCTTGTTCACTGCGTGCTTTTTCTTCTTAGCACGACTTCTCTGGGCCTTCACCTCCACCTGAGCTGACTTAAGGTCAAATTGAATCGACTCAAGTTTGGCTCTTACCGATCTAAGTTTGGCTCTAAGGTGGGAGACTTCTTTGGATAAATTGTTCTCCTGAGCATTGGCTTCTTTCTTCTACTCCTCCAATCGATGGATCACCATGTTACATTCAACGTTTGTAGCCAACACAGAGTCGAAACATGCACGCTGAAGATCGGCCATTCTACAGCAGGCCGAGTTAAGTTTGGCCATGTTGTGAGCCCACTATTCACAAAAGATGAATCAAGTTAGCAAAAAAAAAAAGAGAGAAGAAGAAGATAGTGGGAGGTTATCGACTTACCCCGATGAAGGTCGGATAGACTGATCCAAACATTTTGCCTAAAGTTCGACGCCTCTTCAACTCCTGATCACTCGAGAGAAGAATGGCGTGGACCATGTTCCTTGCCAGTTGGGGGTCGGAAAGAGCTGACCTACACTTTGGGACCTGAACATCGATTTGCTTGGAGTCTGTATACCCGCGATTGGAAACATCACTCCCAGTCAGTGCAGAAGAGATAGGCGCCTTCCCTTTCCTCCCAGCCGATGAGTGTTCGGGAGGCACCGACATCGACTCGGGCATGGATGGAGACAACGAACGCCCCCTACGAATTGAACTTGATCGTGGGGCGGATGTAGCAATAGTCGTTTGAGCTATCGATGATAGAGCGATAGTTAGAGCATTAACAATAATAACATCTTCCTCCGATTGAGTGATGGTCGGAGGAGCTTCAGAAGATGCTGCCACTGGTGGAGCATGAAGAGCGACAACAAGAGCACCGACGACTCCAGAAAGTGCTACCAGTTGGGCATCAGCAGAAGCAGGGGTAGCCAAAGGACCAACTGCCCGACTTTTCTTCGACGTGCACAATGAGCTGGTGCTGGGTGCCATCCTCTTTTGAGTGGCAAATTGGCGGACTTCATGTTTGAAGATTCCAAGAGAAAGGTGCATCCCTACAAATCGAATAACAAGGTTAGATCAATATCAAAAACTAATTGAATAGACGAGAAGATAAAAGTACAGACACTACATGTACCTACGAATGGTGCCGGACCAAATTTGGCATCATATAGACCTCTTCGATATTCAGCTCTTTCTACGGGGGAACCCTCATATCCTTTAACTGAAGAAAATCCTCTCGATCGGTTGGATCCACTCGAACATTCTCGTTTGGAAGGGTATTTGGCTCTCCCCATACTGATGGAAAGCCCCAGGAAGAAGGAGGAGAAATAAAAAAGAATTGGGTCTTCCAATCGTGAATGGATGATGGAAGATCGATGATAAAAGAAAGCCCCTTCCTTAGGATGAAGTACCACTATCTGTCGGCTTTCGGATGGGGTTGGAGGATAAAGAAAGTCTGAACAAAGAAAGTTGAGGAATCATCGGGATTAACCGACATAATTTAGCAAAAGAAATCAAAAGTCGAATGGAGTTCAGTGCTAGCTGGGCTAGACAAACCCTATAATAGTCAAAAATATTCTGGAGGAACTCTGGAACAGGAAACTTAAGGCCAGACCTAAGATTTTCTAAATAAAAGGCTATAAAACTTGATGGAGGTGAGTTCACCCAACCATCGGGGCCAAGAGCCAACAAACAAAAATCCTTCGAGATCCGATACTGATCCCGAAGCCGCTCCACAACTGATGTTGTCAGAGTGGAAGCTTCGGCCTGGACCTCGTAATGAACTACTATGACCAACCATGTACACAACAATAAAATAAAAGAAAGAAACAAAGATGTTAGAAAGGAGGTTCGAACTTCAAACCTAGGCGCTAAAGGATGAGAGAACAAGCAAGGTTCCCAAAAGCTACTACTGTTGAAGGTGATGGAAGAAAAACCTTTAGGGGGGACTAGTATATATAGGATCCACCGATAGTCGAGATGTACAAAAGCCTCACCAGATGCTGACATGTGTCGATCAAAGAGCAGCTGAGCATCAAATCTCTCAGGCTCCATAATCGTGCATGCATTAATGGCGACTGTTGCGATCCCCGAAGCATCAGACAATAAATTTATTGAAGATTATGAAAATCATAAATGACAGGCAGTAGAACAAATTTCAAAGCGACGCCACATGTTAACCCCCTACATTCGGTGCATCAAGACAAAATGTCGAATCGTTGCACCGAACTTGGGTGTGGGGGGCAATTGTTGGGGGATATTAATCCACCACCTGACTCACTAGCTTGTGACAGATGGATCATCGATCTTCGATGGACATCTGCCGATACAATGATAGAAATACCGATAGATTACCATCTAATGGGCATGCAGTCTGATAGACCGACTAACTATCGACTAGAAATCATTTGAATGACTGTCAATCATCCTTTCTCGAGCCATCCAATCGATCATTGTTCAGTCTTAAGTCCTCCAACTGATCGATGATTGGTTGGTAGAGAATCAGTTGGCCAATCGATCGACCGATAATCGATCGGTCCTAAACCAACCGACTAATTGGCGGGAGCTCTCCAAACAACCTATCCAACTCTTGATCGACTATACAAAACCTCCTCTTAGAAGAGCAGAAAATGATGATTAGTGGGTGGTTCTAACTACCTACCCACTATCATATTATAAAAGACGAACCCACGTCCCAAGTAGTTATCACTCCGATACTTATAAAAGAAAGGTAAACTGACTAGTTTAAGGACAGAGACAATACATTTTTTGGAGCAAACTCTGCTTCTTTGCTCCTTATTTTCCTGTTCGATCAGTCCATCCTTCTAACTTAAGCATCAGAGCGTTCCTATCGGAGCTAACTCTGGTTAGTGTGAACTTTATTTTGCAGATTTTTAGGCGATCATTTACGAGTGTAGGTTGATTGGATGCAATAATAAGCATTGTTTTTAAAAAAAATTCACATAAAGGTAGCGTGCATGTTTGTCCATTTGAAGCCATCAAGGATGGGTAAAAATCCATAAGTCACATGGCCGTGCTTCATTTACACGTGTGGCCTTACCATTACAGATATCAGATTTTAGATCTGTGGGATTATTGGTTCTATTTTCATGCTCTTCATACGATACTAATGAGGTTTCACTAGTAGGCTATTTGAGATTCTACATGCATGTCTATTTCTTCTTTGTATCTTTTCCCGACTATAAAGTTATGTTGTTTTATGTTATATTGTATATGTCTTCCATTTATCTTTTTCCTTTTAGAGGTCATTTTGTTCAATACAATTTTGGGAGGCCTCAATACTTTTGTTGTTTTCCTTATGTACAAACTTTTGACATTCTGCTTTATTCTTCTTCTTCAGTAATACAATGCCCCTTTTACCTAAAAAAAAAATCTAAAGTTCCTATCTGATACATGTGTGTGACCGCAATAACCATATGCATGCACACTAGTTTCGCTCAAACCATAATAGGTCTCATATTTAAACCCTACAAGCATTAACTGCTTGTTTAGGCATAGTGGGGTGTTTGGGTGTCACAGACAAGGAATTTTATCTATCCTCACAATTCAACTCATGTACAAGAGAGCAAGTGATTGTAAAAAAGTCAAGTTAGCAAGATGATTATTATTGCGGCCAATCCACCTGCATCTATGATCGAACACTGAGAAACCTGTAAGAATAAGTCCACACTGATCAGAGTTGGCTCTGACAAGGATCATCCGATGCTTAAGTTAGTAGAGTAGACTGGTCAAACAAGAATCTAAGAGCAAAGTAATAGAGATTGCCCTAAAAGTATTAGATGATCTTCCAAACTGACCAGATTATCTTTCTTTTATAGGTACCAAAGTGATAACCATTGAGTACGTGGGTTCTTCTTTTTTTGGTGTAGTGTGCATTGAAAATATGTCCCAAAGCCAATCGTCAGCCTATTGATGATTGTGTTACTTGTTATACTTGTATATGAATTATCGAATAATAAAAGTTAATTTGACATTTTTCATCATAAATTCTATTGTCTTCTAATGAACTCCTGTGTTGTGATGAAGTCCTTAAGACTATCTAATTTAATAAAAGAGGATTTATCATTTAGTCCTAAAATTATTCACGATCAAAAGATACATTGTTACTTAGGACGACAATGTTTATCGAGTATAGGTCATTGTGTGCCATATAGATTGGTTATCCTCGTAATCAAGGAGTGTTGAGATACTGGCATGGCATGCAAATGAGATGTATGGATACATCTGCACTGAACGTGACCAACTTTGGAGCTTTTCTTCTATAAAGATTAGTCCCAAAGAATATGGGTATAAATGTCCCTTAAATCTGAGACCACCATAGCGACTTGCATGCAACTCACTATACTTAGGTAACAGACTACCTAAATTTCTAATTTAGTAATGGAAGGCTACTGGGTGCAGTCAAGTACTTGACTTGTCGGTGTCTTAGTCAAGATGGGATTGACCTCTCCAAGTGATGGAGCAAGTGCATTGTTGTATTTCAATTTAGCAAATCCTCGATTGGGGTAGTCCATATGAGGAATGCTAAATTTTGAAATGCAATGTGGATGAATTATAGGGTTGACAGTAAATTCTAGATCTTTCTTTTGAGCATCATGATCAAGGGGATGAATTATATGATAACCATATTTCATAGGTTCATCATTATTGTGTTGCGACTTTTCGACCTATCCAGACATTGGGTACTATTGCTAGATGGTCACATCGATTGGTATAGAAAATTAGTTTCTATGCTACCGACTTAAGATTTGAACTTATGAGGTCACACCATAAGGAGTTCCTACCTGATCTGATGGCTGATCATGAGTCTTGATGACCTAGGACATCGTGGTCAAGAGTCCTATTGGACTAGGACTGTGATCAAGAGTCCCACTGGGCTGGGACTCTGAATCCTACTCATCTAGGACTCTCTGATTAGGAGTCCCACTGGTCTGGGACTCTAAGATCATGACTTT
>QRFJ01001341.1:0-84213 GCA_006176705.1 Cocos nucifera | reverse complement strand
TGTGATGATCTTGATGAAGAACGGATGAGCCATAGAAATCTTGTGACCATCCCCTTGAATGAGGAAATACGGACATACGGTGTAATTGCTCAATCTGAAGATGAAGTTCAAAAGCAGTTCATCGCCTTTTTATGAAGGAATGCTGACATCTTTGCCTAGGTTCTGATGATATGCCTGGGATGAAGTCGAGATTAGGAACATCAGCTGGCCATGTCCCAAGCATCGACCAGTGAAAGAAAGAGTTTGGGGCCATGCACTAGAAAGGCAGAAGGCAATAGTAGAAGAAGTCGACAAGCTTCTCAATGTTGGATTTATTCGAGAAATCAGCTATCCGACTTGGGTCTCTAACGTGGTCCTGATCAAGAAGGCCAATGGCAAGTGGAGGATGTGTATAGACTTCAAAAAGTTGAACAAAGCCTGCCCAAAAGATAGCTACCCTCTACTCAGGATTGATCAACCGGTAGATGCAACCTCGGGCCAAGAGCTCCTCACCTTCATGAACATCTTTTCTAGCTATAACCAAATATGGATGGTGCCGAAGGACGAGGAGAAAACTACTTTTGTTACTGACCGTGGTCTTTGCTATTACAGGATTATGTCTTTTGGACTCAAGAATGTAAGGGCAATGTACCAACGCCTGATCAATAAGATCTTTAAGGAGCAGATCGACCACAATATAGAGGTGTATGTGGATGACATGCTCATCAAAAGTCAAGCTTCAATAAACCACATCACCGACCTTGAAGAGATCTTCAGTGCACTTAAGAAGTATAAGATGAAGCTAAATCTGATCAAGTGCGCCTTTGATGTGACCTCGAAGAAATTTCTATGATTTATGGTGTCAAGGCATGGGATCAAAGCAAATCCAAAGAAATTCCAAGCTATTCAGCAGATGACTGCTCCAAAAATAAATAAAGAAATTCAACGCCTGACTAGAAAAGTGGCATCCCTAAATCGCTTCATCTTGAGATTGGCCGAGCGATGCATGCCCTTCTTCCAAGTTCTCAAGCAACCAAAGAACTTCTACTAGACGATGGAGTGCCAACGGATATTTGAGGAGCTCAAAAACTACCTCGGCTCACCTTCACTACTGACAAAGCCTGAACCTAGAGAAGAATTATTCTTGTACTTAGCGATCTCTCCGACAGCCTTGGCAGCAGTCCTGGTCAAGGAGGAAGCAAAGATGTAGCGATCAATCTACTACGCAAGCCGAATCCTAAGGGATGTAGAGATCAGGTACTCTATTTTAGAAAAATTGGTTTACTCTCTTCTAATTGCTGCCAGAAGACTCCGACCTTACTTTCAGGGACACACCATAACGATCCTCATGGATCAACCAATAAAAACAGTCCTTCATCCAATGGATGCTTCCAAAAGAATCACGAAATGGGCAATCGAGCTCATGAAGTTTGACATCAACTATCGACCTCGGCCATTGATCAAAGCTCAGATATTGGTAGATTTTATAGTAGAATGTACCATTCTAGATGAAGCCGAGCTTGAACAGAATGAGACCGACATTCCATGGTTGCAACTGAGCCTTTTCGAAGAGGGTACCGACCTTTTCAAAGGTTTTTGAATCTTGTACATTGATGGTTCATCCAACTCTGCTGGAGCAGGCGCGAGGTTGGTCTTAGTCAACACCGAGGGAGTCGTCACCGAATATGCGCTATACTTTGAATTTTTTGCAACTAATAATGGGGCTGGATATGAAGCACTGATCGTCAGATTAAAAATAGCAAGCGAGTTAAAAGTAGATTGGCTTCAAGTCTATAGTGATTTTCAATTAGTGGTCGGTCAAGTTAGTAGCAACTATGAAGCATGGAAGAAAAGTATGATGAAATACCTTAAGAAAGTAAAGGATTTGACTCCGATCTTTGATAGTTTTGGCATTCGATAGATTTCAAGGATAGAAAATACAAGAGCCGACCTTCTCTCTAAATTGGCCACTTTAGCCCCAGCTGAACTATCCAAAGAAGTATTTTTTGAAACTCTAAAATACCCAAGCTTAGAGAAATCATAGCTTGTTATGTAGATGGAGCTCGAGCCGAGCTGGATTGACCCATTAGTTGCATATCTTAAAGAGAAAGTTCTTCCTCATGATCTGAAAGAAGCTCAAAAGCTCAGGAATCAAACCTTCTAGTATGTTTTGTATGAGGATAAGTTGTATAAAAGATTATATTTGCTACCACTTTTGAGATGTCTCTGATCTTCAAAGGCCGACTTCGCATTATGAAAAGTGCACGAAATAATTTGTGGAAGTCATGTAGGAGCCAGATCCCTACCATAAAGACTACTTCGACAAGGATACTGTTAGCCGACCTTGTACCATGATTCTATAGAGTATGTCAAGAAATGTGACCATTGTCAAAGAAATACAAACATACAAAGACAGTCGACCTCTGAGCTTACTCCACTAAGTGCACCTTGGCCTTTTGCATAGTGGGAAATGGATATACTTGGCCCTTTACCAGTGGCATCCGAACAATGAAAGTTTCTCCTGGTTGCGATCGACTACTTCACCAAATGGGTCAAAGCCAAACCACTAGCAAAAATTACTGAGGCCAAGGTACAAGACTTCATCTGAAAGTCAATCGACTATCAGTTTGGTCTGCCCTGAACTCTTATAATAGATAACGAGCGATAGTTTACTGGGATGACGTTTGCTCAGTTTTGCGAACATCTAAATATCTTCCATCACTTCACGTCAGTAGCCCACCCATAGGCGAATGGGGAAGCTGAAGTGACCAATCAGATCCTATTGCAAGGCATCAAGATAAGACTCGACAGAGCAAGAGGGGCCTGGGAGGATAAACTTTATCATGTTCTATGGGCATACTGCACTATTCAAAGGCTACCGACTAGAGAAACACCATTCACCTTAGCTTTTAGAATAGAGGTAGTCATCCCAATTGAACTTAAGCTTCCATCGGTATGGGTAGTGGCTTTCAATGAGCAGCATAATCCGCAGGACCTCAGAGCCAACCTCGACCTACTAGAAGAAAAAAGAGAGGAAGCCTAAGTTCGGATGGTGGTTTACAGATGAAGGATGGCCCGATACTATAGAGTCAGAGGTAAAATATTCAGAGTGGAGGACTTAGTACTTCGACGAGCTGCCATCTCTCAGTCTCAGAGTCAGAAAAAGCTTGCCCCAAATTGGGAAAGATCCTACGAGGTCATGAAAGTCATCCGACCTGGGACATACTACTTGAAGAAACTCAGGGGTAGACCTACCTCAACCATGAAATTCGAAAAATCTACGAATGTATTATCAATGATTTGATTATAATAAAATCCTCCTACTTCAACATCTTAATCTTTGTTGTATACCGGTGATAAAGGGGGACTACCTCCAAACTTAATCTCACGATAAATACGGTCATGTTAGGAACAGAAGGAGAACCACATTCTAATATGAGCAAAATCAAAGATCTCGTTCATTTTAGACGAGATGAGGAGAGCGGCCCTGACAATGGCCCTAATGTGCCCCTACAGCCTATTAGGAACAGAACGAGAATCTCATCCTAATGTGAGCAAAGTTGAAGGTCTCATTCATTTTAGATGAGATGAAGGGAGAGGCTCTGACAACGATCCTAATGTACCCCTACAATCTATTAGGAACAGGAGGAGAACCACTCCTAACATGAGCAAAGTCGAAGGCCTCATTCATTTTAGATGAGATGAGGAGAGAGGCCCTGACAATGGCACTAATGTGCCTCTACAGTCCATTAGGAATAGGAGGAGAACCTCGTCCTAACATGAGCAAAATTGAAGACCTCATTCATTTAGATGAGATAAGGAGAGAGCCTAACGGCCCTAAAAGTACCCCTACATCCATTAGAACAGAGGAGAACCTCATCCTAATATGAGCAAAGTTGAAGGCCTCATTCATTTTAGACAAGATGAGGGGAGAGGCCCTGACAATGGCCCTAATGTGCCCCTACAGTCCAGTTAGGAACAGGAGGAGAACCTCATCCTAACATGAGCAAAGTCAAAGACCTCATTCATTTTAGACGAGATGAGGGAGAGGCCCTGACAATGGTCCTAATGTGCCCTATAGTCCATTAGAAATAGGAGGAGAACCTCATCCTAACTTGAGCAAAGTCGAAGATCTCATTCATTTTAGATGAGAAGAGGCTCCGACAATGGTCCTAATGTGCCCTTACAGCCTATTAGGAATAGGAGGAGAACCTCATCATAATGTGAGCAAAGTGGAAGACCTCATCTATTTAAGACGGGATGGGGGAAGAGGCCTTGTCAATGGCCCAAATGCGCCCCCATAAGCCACATTAGAAATAGGAGGAGAATCTCATCCTAACGTAAGCAGAGTCGACGACCTTGTCGATATAAGATAGGATGGAGGGAGAGACCCTACCGACGACTCTAATGCACCCCCGTAAGCCATGTTAAGAATAGAAGGAAAGCCTTCTCCTAACATGAGCAAAAGTCAAAACCTCATAGACCAAAGACGTGGAGAAGAAAGAAGCTTGGTGGAGAATCCTTACATGTGTTTTTCCATGACAACTTGACTACGTCAAATGCGAAAGATAGAATCTTATCCTGATTTATAAAAGAGGTCCTAGTTCGACGTCCACAACAAGCCCGATGTTCATAATGAGCTTGGCATCCACAATAAGCATTTCATAAGAAAATGACGGAGAGAAAAATGAGGTAAAGAAGGTAAGGCTACAAATAGGCCTCAGGTTCATGCAAAATGAAAATAATAAAAAATGTATTATTCTATTACAAAAATGAGTTCATTACAAGCAAAGCATTGGCCGATATGGCCGATTACATTGAAAGAAAGAAAAAAAAAGGGGGAAGAGGCCGAAGCTCTAAGGTGAATCAGATTCTTCAGACTTCGGGCTGCCGGCTCTAGCCATCACTAAGGCCTGCTTTAGCCTAAGGATCTCCTACTCAAGCTCCTTCTTCTGGAAGAGACCATCTACATACATTCTGTTGGCAAACTAAAACTTACCCTTAGGCCCTCACCGCTATCTCCTTAAACTTCAGATTCGACCTCTGCATCCTCGATAGCCCGATGTTCATAGGTGAGCTGAAGCTTCAGTCGTTGAACCTCGGCCTGCTTAGCCTCAACCACCTCTGAAAGCTCACAAATGGTCCTCTTCAAGGAGGCAATCTCCTCTGACTCACCACTCATGTTGGCTCCCCTATTATTATACAGTCGCTTTCGAAGATGAGCTGCCTCATCTTTGGCAACCTTGAGCTCATCTTCAAGCCTGGATATCTTCTCCACCTAGGTCACTTGGTAGCTATTATGCCAGCCCTCAGTATCTTGCAGCTGCTTCTGAAGCTGGAAAAACTTTACTGACTAGTCCCAGTCGTACCGGGCTTTATTGGTAGACCACGGCGAGCTCTCTTCTAAAAGGTAGATCTTTTCCCTGACATCTTTCAGATCAGCTTCAAGAGAGCTGATCTTCGTTGTTAGTGCCTAGGACTTATCGTTGGGATTTCTTTTGAATTCAGTGATCTCCTTTTCGAAGCTGCCCTTCCGGATACTAAAGCTCACCGCTTCCTTCAATGCATGCCTTAGAGGTGAGTGACCTCTTTGGTTGCCTTAGAAGCATCCTTTTATGAGGCTCGAAGGTCGTCCTCCATCTTCTTCAACTTCTTTCTCAGAAGATGAACTTCCTTCCTCAAGTTCTTTATCAAGGGCTTTATCGGAACCCCCTGAGGTAGTGGATCAGCGTTGGTGGGAGACTGCATTCGAGATACGAAAAGCGCTCAAGAGTATGAAAAAATTTACTTCATTTAATCAAAACTTTTGAGTACAAGACATTAAAAAAAAAGAAAAAGTATAACTACTCGAGGATCTCAACCTCGAAGGGTGGAGCCAGATCGCTCTTGGCTGCCTCAGGTTCCCAAACTAGTTTGGGCACTTCTATAGTAGGTTCAGACAAGCCAGAAGCGAGCTTGTCGAAGATAAGGTCGACTACAGCATTAGATGGTCCTGCATCCACGTCATCTTTCTCCTCCTCCAAAAAGCTGAGGTCAAGCTCGGGGAACCTTCAGGCTACCCTGCCTTCACAGAGCTCGAAACTCTTGATAAACGCTTTCTGATAAAACTCGATGTTCAGGTTTCGCATCTCAGAAGAGGTCTTGAACTCTTCCACGGCCTAGGTCATTGCCTCCGAGATCAATTTCGCCATTTGGGTCTCCAGTTTGGCGACCCTATTTTCGACTTCCTTCATCCTATCCTCCTCTAGGGCCAGTGCGGCCTTTAGTCTGATCGAGGTAAACTCCTCTTTACAGAGCACACCCTGAAGACTTTCGATGTTCGTCGCCTTCTCTTCGGTAAGGTGCTCGACCTCGTCGACCCTCTCTTGAAGACGGCGGACCTCGGCTCGAAGGTCCTCCTTGGCCTTCTGTGCCTCCACCTCCTAACAATATGTCCTTTTGATGTGAGTGAGCATCTGGTGATCCGACTACAATAAATGATTAATGTTAAAAAAACAAGAAGAGAAGAAGAAAAGTGTAGAAGAGAAGAGAAAGAGTCAAGAAACGGAGCAATCACCTTGAGGATGGTTCCGAGAGAACCCCAGATGAGCTGTCGTGGGTCCAGGTCGGCCATCTGGTCTACCACCTCTGGCATGGCAAACCTATCGGCAAGATCCCAAATGATCTTTGAGTTATCAAAGAGATCCTCCCCTCATTTGTTGTTGTCGCCATCCGATCCGCCTAAGCGAGCCTTGCAGGATATCTTCGCAATGACTTTCTTTTTCCTTCCCTCTCCTATCTCTTTCTTGATAGGGAGCTCCAAAACCCGATCCCCGCTGGAGGGACCTGAGGGCATGGAAGGCACTGAGCCCATGCTAGCGGTGTCAACCTCGGTAGTTAGGGCAATCTCGATGCCAATAATGACCTCGAACGCAGCGATACTGGAGGTAGGGACTCTAAAGCTGAAAACACTAACCTTCGCCCTCTTTGAGCCATCATTTTGCACCTTCCCTTCCTCTTTCTGGTGAAGAGCCCTTTGGTAAGCATCTTGGCAACTTGTGCATCCATCTCTATAGTAGGAAAAGAAAAGCGATCAATGGCAATACATGTGCGCGAAATCATGTGGGTTCAAAAATTTAAAGATGTACCAGTAGGATCGTAGGGACTCAGACCCAGGTTGAGCAAGATCTGTTCCTTTAGAAGGTCGGGAAGAAGAGGAGCTTGGTACACCTTGAGTTTATCAAAGGAATCAAGGTCGGCTCCATCTAAGTTAGGAGCTCGGTGAACTGACTCTCTAATAAAATTCCATGAAGGAAGACCTAATGGCAAGGTCGGGCAATGTACAAAAAAGAACTTTTTCTTTCAGTTATGAATGGAAGAAGGGGCACCTTTCAATAACCCCTTCTTGCTGACTTGAGGAGAAAAGTACCACCAATCCTTCATGGAAGGATGGCACTTGAAGGTATAGAAATTCCTAAAAAGCGAAATGGTTGGCTAGACTTTGGTTAATCGATAGAGAGAGAGGAAACCTATGAGGAACCAAAAGAAGTTCGATATGATAGATGTGAAGAAAATATTTAAAAATTGAAAAAGGATGACTACGAATGGGGGTAGTGGGAGTCTAAGCCCGACGCGCAAAGCTTTTAAGTACAAACAAAATTGATTGATCAGAGGAGAGTTGACTTGATCGTCGAAGCTGGAGAGCTCAAGGTCATATTCTAGAGGGATTTCATATTGGATTCAAACTACAGAAAGATTGTCCGAGGTAAGGACGGACAGGATAGTGTCTGGAGAAAAAGATGAGCGGGACATGTTCCTGGGTTCTACCTCAGCCAAGGGTGCAGAATTAAAGAAGGTTGGTTCGGACGAGCCCCACGAACTGATGGAGTGGGAGGTTTCGGAAGATATTCGGATTGAGATAAACCCCAAGAAACCCCGCCCCCCCCCCAAAAAAAAAAATCAGAAAAGCAAGGAGCTAGAAGTGATAAGCATGAATAACCTAAGAGAAGGGTTAGGAAGCTGACCTAAACTATCCAAGGAGAATGAAAGGATGATGGATGCGATGAGGATTAATCGAAAGGATGTTCGAAGCTCAGAAAGATGAGAGAAGGATGAGACCCTCGGGAAGGAGGCGATGGAGGCCGAAGGATGAAGAAGACTCGGGCAGGAATGACTTTCAAACAATAGGAGAAGGCCTTAAATAGCCAGAGGTAAACCAAAGCAATTATGATTGTGGATCAACTTCGGCCAGTCAGCATGTGCTACGTGTCCCACTCATCATGACAGAGGAGCGATGATGGGCGGAGTCTTTATGGTATCATACCGAGGTAGAGTTTCGGCGGGAGATTCGAAGGGCCATATTTTTTGGACTGATTTCAAACTTAGAAAGTTTCGGTGCTAGCACGATAGACACCAAAATATCTCATCCTGACAAGCATGGAAACTCAGGATCAGACTTCGGCTATCACCTTTTTCCTTCCATCCTTCAAATTTTGAACTTGGGAGTAGGAGGACTATTGTTAGGGATAAATCCCACTCCCATCGAAGTCCAGTCTAATGCTTAGCCTAATGTAACTGGTAACCACAGAAGAGTTTTGATCGAAAATTCTTCCTCTTGGGACCCCTCCAGTGGCCGAACTCCTTCCAAACCCCTCCAGCAGTCAAACTCCTTTCGGACTCCTCCAGTAGCCAAACCCTTTTTGGACCCCTTTAGTAGCCGAACTTCTTCCAAACTCCTCCAGCAGTCGAACCCTTTTCGAACCCCTTCAGCAGTCGAATCCCTTTCGGACTCCTTCAACAGTCAAACTCTTTCAGCAACCGAACTTCTTTTGAACTCCTCCAACGGCCGAACCTCTTTTTGGACCCCTTCAGCAGCCGAACTCCTTTCGAACTTCTTCAGTAGTCGAACTCCTTTTGAACTCCTCTAGTCGTCGAACCCTTTTCAGATTCCTTCAGCAGTCGATCTCCTTTTTAGACTCCTCCAGCAGTCGAACCCTTTTCGAACTCCTTCAGTAGCCGAACCCCTTTTCAGACCCCTTCAACAGTCGAACTCCTTTCGAACTCCTTCAGCAGTCAAACTCCTTCTGGACTCCTCCAACAGTTGAACCCCTTTTTGGACCCCTTCAGCAATCAAACTTCTTCCGAACTCCTCTAGCGGTCGAACCTCTTTTCAAACTCCTTTAGTGGCCAAACTTCCCATAATCATCCAAGAAGGTCTTCACATGAGTTCGATCCCATACACGACATGAACCGACCCACACCCAAACTACCATAGAGGGATCCGAACTCCTCTAGAATTGATATAGCTCAAAAGTTATCACCAACCAACACCCATCCCTCTGAACTTTGACTATTAAATCTCAAATAGACTGGTACCTCATGACAACAAACACTATCCTCCATAACAAACTCTACGTGACCCCGAGCGGCCCACTATTTGACATTTATGGCTATCACCATCAATTTGTTACAGGCTCTATCTATAAAATAAACTCTCTAGATATGTTTTTAGGAAGGCTCTCTTCTTCTTTCCGAAACTCTGCAACTTTCTTGACTGAGCACTCCATTTCTGTTGGCCGAAAAAGCTAACTTGACTATCGGAAGGTCTTACCGAAGCCACCACCTCGGACTCTAGACGAGACTTATTTTGTAGGTCACCAACGGCGACCTCGAATTCTTCGACTCTAGCACTTCTTTGTTGGCAACTAGAATTCGCACCAACAGGTTAGATAAGACCAAATGTGGTCATGTTAATGGTTGGACCTAACCGAACTATTTTAGTTGAGGCTAAAGCCTATTTATTAAATCTTCGGGGCAAATTAATATTACTAAAAATTATTTAGAGAAGCAATTGATTTTGAACCTACCCATAGGTGCACATGGGTTGACGAACCAAAGTTGGGCTTGTGTGTAGTCTATGTGGATTCTAGTACCTACTAAGGAATTAAAGTAATTCCTTGAATTGAAGGTAGAGGCTACCAATTCATATAAAATAGTGGGAGAACCTTTAGACTAAAGTCCAAGTCTTTAGGATAATTGATTTATATACTAATTAGGTTTGGTTTTCCTTATTATGCAGAAATGGCCACTAACCTATCGCTCTGGTCATTATTAAACAATGACAAATTAATGGGACCCAATTATGATTGCCGGTATCGTAAGTTGAAAATCGTTCTAGAGCATGAACGAATTCTTTATGTCGTAATGGATCCTGCACTTGAGGAGCCAGCCCCAAATGCTAGGAGAGCGATCCGAGACACTTATCAAAAGTGGCTCAATGACCGCACCACCATTCGATGCATAATATTGGTGGCAATGAATGACGAGTTTAGCCACAGATTTAAAAATGCCTATCCATAGAAGATAATTCAAATATTGAATGACTCCTTTGGCACACCGAACGATGTTGAAAGGCACAAAATAAGTTGTGCCATTTTCAATGCTTGGATGAGGGATGGGGCCTCAATCATCGATCATGTACAATACATGATCGAGATGATTGAGCACCTTAGCAAGCTAGGCTTTCCCATGCATGAGCAGCTTAGTAAGGATGCAATCCTTAATTCCTTGCTCAAGTCCTTCCTCCTCTTTCTAACTCATTTCAGAATGATAAAGTCTGTAGTCAATTACCACGGATTGTTGGGGTTGCTATAGAACTCTGAGAAGGATCACCAACTCCATAAGGAAATGGTGAATGTAGTGGGAGGGTCTTCTTCTGATCATCGACTATTTAAGAAGGGGAAGAAGAACAAGAAGAATAAGAACAAGAAGGTGCAGCCAAACACCAGGACAACTGCATAAGATTGGACCAAGAAGCACAATCCCGACTAGAGCCAGGCAGAGTGCTTCTTTTGTAAGAAGCATGGGCACTAGAAGAGGAACTATCCTCTGTACATTGCTTTCCTAGATCCAAACAGACTGAGGAAGAAGCAAGTAGTTGCTGGGCAAGGTAATTATATGATAACATCTTGTAATTTTTCTTATTTGATTCTACTGCCTGGGTATTAGATACTGAAAGCTCTTATTATATTTATAATTCTATGCAGGGCTTGCAAGTCAGTAGGAGATTTGATCAAGGCGAGAGGTTTCTGAATGTTGGAGATGGAAGACAAGTTCCAATTCTAGCTTTAGGAATCATGAACTTTGTAATCAATTCAAATAAAATTATTCTTAATGAATGTCATTATTGTCCAACTTTCTTATTGAATATCATTTTTATAGGCCTTTTGGTCATGAATGACTTTGAAATATCAATAAAAGAAAAATTTTGTAGTATCATTTTGAATAGTGTTATAATTTTGATTGGATAATTGAATAATGGAATTTATTTACTTTCTATGCTTATTAATATGGTTCAATCCTCTGATAAATGTCGTAGAATTAGTGATGTGCCTAATGTCTACCTTTTGCACTATAGGCTAGGTCATATTAGCAAGAATAGAATTAATAGGTTAGCTCAAGAAGGAATTCTTGAGGTTAGTGATTGTTAATCACTTCCGATCTGTGAGTCCTATCTTCTTGGTAAGATGACCAAGTCATCTTTTACTGGAAAAGATGAATGAGTCATTGAACTTCTAAGTCTAGTACATTCAGATGTATGTGGACCCATGAGCTCAAGTGCTAGTGGTGGATATTTCTACTTTATAACCTTCACAGACAACCTATCGAGGTATGGATACATTTATTTAATGAAGCATAAGTCGGAGTCATTTGAAATATTCAAACTATTTTGAAATGAGATAGAAAAGCAAACTGGGAAGAGTATTAAAATTCTTCAATCTGATCGAGGGGTTGAGTACCTTTCCAATGAGTTTCTGACATATCTTAGGGAGAACAGGATTCTCTCCCAATGGACCCCTCCTGGAACACCACAACATAATGGTGTCTAAAAGAAGAAATCGAACCCTGTTGGATATGGTTCGATCCATGATGGGGTTTGCTGGTTTGCCGATCTTTCTATGGGGATATGCACTTGAGTCAGCTTGTTACATTCTAAATAGGGTTTCAAGTAAATCTATTAATAAAACACCATATGAGATATGGACAAGGCATAAGCCAATGCTTTCACACCTTAGAGTTTGGGGGTGTCTGGCTTATGTCAAACATTTAACGACAAACAAGCTTGGACCTAGGTCTGATAAGTGTAGTTTTATAGGTTACCCAAAAAAAATCAAAGAATACTACTTCTACCTTGCTGATGAGCAAAAAATATTTGTTAGCCTTAAGGCAGCCTTTTTAGAAAAAAAATTTCTTGATGAAGAAACTAATGCCTCTAAGATCGAACTTGATGAAGTACGACAGATGGAAGAACAGACATAAGTTGTTAAACCTGAGCTGGATTTGATTAGATCAGATCTAGAACCCATTATAGATGCACCCTTAAGGTGATCTAATAGAGTACCATGTCAACCGAATAGATACTATGATTTTTTGGTGTGGGATGGGGATCCTATCGAACTCGATGAGAACGATTAGGAC
This sequence comes from Cocos nucifera, assembly GCA_006176705.1. Taxonomy (NCBI): domain Eukaryota; kingdom Viridiplantae; phylum Streptophyta; class Magnoliopsida; order Arecales; family Arecaceae; genus Cocos; species Cocos nucifera. The sequence continues at coordinate 71,778 of QRFJ01001341.1, read as the reverse complement.
CCACCTATATAGATGCAATGCAGAGATTTGACTTTGAGAAATCGCTTAAGGTCATGAAATCTAAAATGAAATCCATGAAGGTTAATGATGTATGGACATTGGTTGACCCATCCAAAGGGATAAAACCCATAGGATGTAAGTGGATCTTCAAAAAAAAAAGGGGCACAGATAAAAAGATGGAGATCTATAAAGCCCGTCTAGTTGCCAAGGGATATCGTCAATATTATGGTATTGACTATGACGAGATGTTCTCTCCTATGGCAATGCTCAAATCCATTCGGATTATGCTTGCCATTGCTATCCATCTGGACTATGAAATCTGGCAGATGGATGTGAACATAGCTTTTCTAAATGAAGAGCTGAATGAAGAGATGTATATGATACAGCCTGAAGGATTCACATCCATAGATGAGTCTAAAGTGTGTAAGCTTCAAAGGTCCATTTATGGACTTAAGTAGGCATCTTAGAGTTAGAATATACAATTTGATAGAACAATCAAAATGCATGGCTTCGTTAAGAATGAAGAGGAGCCCTACATATATAAGTGGGCTAATGGTTCAGCAATAGTATTCCTAGTATTATATGTGGATGACATTTTCTTAATCAAAAATGATGTCCCTGCATTACAACGAATAAAGATCTGGCTATCATCACAGTTCTCCATGAAAGAAATGAGAGAAGCCTCCTACATCCTAGTGATGAAGATTTGTAAAGATAGATCTAAAAGATTGCTTAGATTATCCCAGTCTACATACATTGACACTGTGTTGAAATGGTTCAACATGGAGAATTCCAAGAAAGGCTATCTACCGATAGGCCATGAAATTTCTCTTTCAAAGAGGGATTGTCCGACAACACCTCTAGAAAGAGAGCGTATAAGTAGAACATGATATGCTTCGGCAGTGGGTTCTATCATGTACGCTATGACATATACATGACCAGATGTGGCATACTCAGTAGGGGTAGTGAGTAGATACCAATCTCATCCAGGGGAGAACCACTGGAAGGTTGTTAAAATCATCCTAAAGTATTTATGAAATACTAAGGACCAGTGGCTTGTGTATGATGAATCGGACTTGAAACTGGTGGGGTTCACAAACTTCAGTTTTCAGTCTGATCATGATGATAGCAAGAGTGTGTCGGGATATATATTCACGCTTAATGGTGGGGCCGTCTGCTAGAAGTGTTTCAAGTAGCACACTATGGCCGATTTAGTTTGTGAGGTAGAGTATGTCACTACATTAGATGCTGCCAAAGAAGTGGTGTGGCTAAGAAAATTCATCACCAAGCTTGGAGTAGCATCCTTCCTTGATGGTCCAGTTCTGCTCTATTGTGATAGCTCTGAAGCCATCGCTCAAGCGAAGGAACCTAAGACACACCAACGGACGAAGCATATTCTATGCCACTTCCATCTTGTTTGAAAAATTATGGATCGAGGTGATGTCGATCTTCAGAAGATCGACAGAAAGAAGAACCTGACTGATCCATTCACTAAAGCTGTTGTGGTGAAGGAGTTCAATGACTTCAAGTCGAAGATAGGTATTAGATACTACACCAATTGGCTTTAGTCTAAGTGGGAGGTTGTTGGGAATATGTTCCAAAGCTAATCGTCAGCCTGTTGATGATTGTACTAATTATTATACTTGTATATGAATTATCAAATAATAAAAGTTATTTTGACATTTTTCATCATAAATTTTATTGTCTTCTAATAAACTCCTATGTTATGATGAAGTTCTTAGGACTATCTAGATTTGACAAAGGAGGATTTATCATTTAGTCTTTAAATTGTTCACGATCAAAAGATACGTTGTTACTTAGGATGACAATGTTTATCGAGTATAGATCATTGTATGCCATATACATTGGTTGTCCTCGTAACCAAGGAGTGTTGAGACACTGGCATGGCATGCAAGTGAGATGTATGGGTACATTTGCACTGAACGTGACCAACTCTAGAGCTTTTCTTCTATCAAGATTAGCCCCAAAAAATATGGGTATAAGTGTCCCTTAGACCTAAGACCACCACGATAACTTGCAAGCAACTCACTGTACTTAGGTACCAAACTACTTAAATTTCTAATTCAGTGATGGAAGGCTACCAGGTGCAATCAAATACTTGGCTTATCGGTGTGTGAGTCAAGATGGGATTGACCCCCCTAAATATTGAAATAAGTGCATCGCTGTATTTCAATTTATCAAATCCTCGGCCAGGGTAGTCCATATGATGGATGCTAAATTTTGAAATACAATGTGAATGAATTATAAGGTTGATAGTAAATCCTAGATCATCATTTTGAGTATCATGATCAAGAGGATGAGTTATATAGTAACCATATTCTACAAGTTCGTCATTATTGCATTGCAACTTTTACACCTTTTCGGACGTTCGGTATCATTGCTAGATGGTCACATCGATTGATACAAAAAATTAATTTTTATGCTACCAACTTAAGATTTGAACCTATAGGGTCACACACATTGGTAGTTTCTACCTGATTTGATGGCTGATCATGAGTCTTGATGACCTAGGACACTATGGTCAAGAGTCCCACTGGACTGGGACTTTATGATCAAAAGTTCCACTGGACTGGGATACTAAGTCCTACTCATCTAGCACTCTCTGATTAGGAGTCCCACTAGTCTAGAACTCTAAGATCGTGAGTTTCATTTATTTGGGACACTGGGTTCAAGAGTCCCACTGGATTGAGACTCTTTAGGAGTTTCATGTTGATGGAACTCTGTTGCCCGATAATCCTTCTGATTTAGACTCAGATATTTTTGAAGGATTAATTAGTAATTCAATTACTAATTAACTAAATTTAATTGAGCGATGAGGATTCGATCATGTCTGATTGAATTTGATTTGGTTGGGTTTGATCGGGTCAGGTCATGAGATGACCTAATTGCTTTGGGAGTTTTGACCTTGATTTGATCAGGATTTGGATCTAATTAATTTTTAATTTGATTAAAATTTTATTGAATTAGGCTAAATCTAATTTGATTGGATTTAACCTTATCTAATTGGATCTAGATTAATTAGTTTGGTTGAAACCAATTAGGACCAAGCCAAATGAAGTTTGAATTCAAACTCTCCCATGCGCCCACCATTTTTGACTTTTCCACTCTTGTTCCACATCTAAAACTTTTGTACGTAACATTCCTCTCACCTAGAAGGTTTCTATGCCCCCTCTCTTATCTGCTTTTGACCTGGTCCAAGGGTTGGACCGGTTCAAAGTAAGTTGTGTTTTGAATTCAACTCAGTTTGTTGGAGGTTGAAACCAATCCAACCTTATCTGCTTCCCACACCCTCCCTTTTATTTTTTGAATACTTTTTTGAAGAATAAAAATGTGTGCACATAGAAGGGGAGTCCTTCTGCATGTTAAACACATGGGAGGAGGCGTTGGATAAGGATAAGAGGCTCATTTGATTTTTGAAATCAAGTGAGTGGTTAAAACCTCCCAACCACTCGACCCTTATCTTTTCTCATGCACTTTTCCAATAGTATTCATGTCAATAAATTATGAAATTTTTTTTGTGTATAGAAGAAGTGGTTAGAATTATGTGGTAAAAATTTTAGAGTGATTGAGCATTATTTTTGGATGAAAACAAATCTTGGAGTAAAGGTGAGTAGGATCCTACAGCACTTTACTTTTCCCTCATGCCTCTCTTCACTTCTGATTTTCACCTCTAAGGATACCTAATTTTTAGATATGATCTAAATAGGGTTTATAGATATAAAAGTCATCTTTCTATAAAAACTTATTTCATGGAAAGACACCACACAAAGAGGGCATGATAAAATTTTTAGTGTGTCAAGGTTTTTGGGTCGAGTGAAACCCTAGTTTTGGGAAAATCTGGGTTCGGATGGAGAGATCGAGTGCTGTGAGCATCAGATCACCACCAAATTTGAAACACCTCTTTATCATCCTCCAATATTTATGATTTGATTTTTTAGAGTATTTAAAATATTAAAAAATATATGATCGATCGGATCGATCATGATTAGCCGTCGAAGGCCCCAGCAAGGAGCTAGCACTCCAGTGGAGCTGGTCGGGACCAAGAGCTCCATGTGGATCATCCATAGAGGCTAGACATGTGTGCGGCTATAGCATAACACCACACCTTCTTTTAGTGGATTCAGATCATGGAGATCAACTATCCATGAAAAGGTATCGAGTTCCAAACTTGTATCGGTCAGTAGATTCGATTTGCTGATCGAATGCATTTTATTTTTCTATCACATATTAGCATGTTTAGATCCTAAGTGGGGTTTATTTGATATGATCAATGCATGCATAGTATTAATTTTATATTAATATTTGCTTCCACTGCTATTATTCAAAAAAGTTTCAAAAATGCATGATTAAATCCTACGTGATTTTCTTTAGTGTGATCGTGGGTAAGTAATTAAAACTATCCACTAATCATCATTGCCTGCTCTTCTCGGAGATGGTTTTGTAGGATCGATTGAGAGTCGGATAGATTATTTGGAGAGCTTCCGTCCATTTGTCATCAGATTTGGGATCGATCGATGGTTGATTCTATGCCGAGGGGTCAATGATCGACTGAATTTATATGGACCGATCATTCATCGATTGATTTTATGTCGATAGAACATCGGTCGATTGACATTGTACCAACCGATTATTGGTCAATTGATTTTGTACTGATCAATCATCGATCAATTGATTTAGGGCTGACAGATCGTTGGTTGGTTGACATTATGTCGATCAATCATCGATCAGTTGATTTTATGCCAATCGATCATCGGTCGATTGATTTGGAGCCGATCGATTATTGGTCGGCCGGCCTGCTAATTCTCTACCAACCGTCAATTGGTCGATCGGAGGACTTAAGACCAAGCAATGATTGGTCGGATGGCTTGAGAAAGGATGATTGACAGTCATCCAAATAATTTTTTATCAATAGTTAGTCGGTCTATCGGACTGCACGTCCATCAGATGGTAGCACGTTGGCATTTCTATCATTATGTCGGTGGATGTCCATCGGAGACCGATGATCCATCGGTCATAGGTGAAGGAAAAATACTATTTTTCATCGCAGGATCGTGTAGACCTGATCAGATCTTAGGAGAATTTTTCAAAAAATTCCTAAACAATCTAATCAGATCTAATCATGGTGATCTGATATTAAAAATTAAAAAATTAAAATTAAATCAGATTTAATTTAAAGTACCTTATTGGGTAATCTAATTATCCTACAATGATCTTGTTGATTCCTGAGGTTCTGGAAGGAGCACGCATGCACCTGGTCTCTATCGATATCCACTTGGGCAGGATCTGAATGTCTTCTCCTCATAAATCTTTTCTCTAAAAATCAGATCTAGATCTGATCCGAAGAACATTCAAAATTATTTCTGAATGCAGCCCGTCCGTCATACGAATACCATCACATAGATTCTGAATATTGTACCAAAAACCTTGGACCTTCTTCTCAGATTTGTGCATAACTTTTTAGGCTTATAGAAGAGAAGAAGAGAGAGGATAGAGGGGGCATGGGATATTAGGGATGGTAGACTTCGGGCATGGAAAATTATTTCTTGCATTGCCAGCACTATGACTTGAGAAAGGCTTTTATGTCCAATGCCTACTTAAAGTCCCTTTTGACCAAAATAACTCAGTTATTTTATCATTAGGACTCTAGTACTTATTCTCCATGAAAAAACACTAGATCTCATCTATTTTTTTTGCCAAAAATGATTCAAAAAGGTATCAACATGAGTAGATAAGGAATAATCCACTGCGCCTAGGATTCTTTCCTCAAGAGTTTGATCCAAATCAAACTCTATCATAACTCAGTCTAGACACCTCCAAAAACCATGAAATTTGGTACACACAATGCATAACTCATGCTCTATTACATTTCTAAAAAAATAGATCAAAATGATTTCTAAAAAATTTTTTAGAAACATCTGATCAGGTGACCCTCAATTCTCTCAAATAGGTCAACTTTTGACCCTAGTCCAATTTGACTATGAATGGCTTTAATTTCTATAATTAATCTGATCTGAACTTATTTCAGTTAGATGAAAAATAAATCCATTAAAAATACAAGAATGAGTCAAATCAAATTTGACTCGATTGCGATGAATCAGAAAGTTTTTAGAAGGAGAAAGTCAAAATCAATCATGTGCTAGCACGATTACCTTGAACCTGATTGGATCTAATCCAAATCAATCAAACTGACTTAGCTCAATTGATGACATCCAGACCCAAACCCTTATTTGTGTGATCCAGTTAGGTTCAATTCTTTATGATAATGAGACATGTCGTGATCTCTATCATCGACATCATCGAAACTCCTTTCGATGGACCAAAACTTTTTTAATTCATACAATTAGAATGATTGATCATCAAAATAATCCAAATTACTTCCAAAATCCACCAGTAACACCTAGCAGTATATGGTGGCAATCTATCAGAATTGAAAGCAAATCTCTCGGTACAGTTATCTATGTGATTGTATTCTTCTTTCTTAAGCCCCAATAGGATTTGGGTTAAGGTGAACTCATGAAACCCAATGTCCATCATATAAATTAATCATTCAATTTGAGTCCAATATGAAACCCTAATAGAAACTCTTTCTATCATCTTTACTTTGCCATGGCCATAGGCTTATGAACTCAATCTCATGATTATCATAGGGCTACTCCTCATCTACCAAGGTAGATAGATCCTCTATTGGTGCAATCCAATTCCTACAATGAATATGCTATAGCCAACATACTCCTCAGGATTTCGAATGGCTAGAAGATTGAGTTATTGTGTAGTTAATCTATAACGCTCTCAAGGTGAACTCCGATACACCTCAGATCAAAGAACCAGACATACCACTGTAGGATCGAGTCAGTCATCGACGAGAAGATAGACTTTCTTATGACTACTTGAGGTGGTCATGCTCAGTGCCCTCATTCTCTAATGAGTACCTATACTCTCGCTCCGATGTCTCCACACCATAGACTCAAGATACGTCTATCCTAAAAAAGCAATCGTACATCAACCTTCCTGATCGATCATTATCCTCGTGATGATCCTACGGTCGGGAGTAGTTTATGAGTTAATTATGAAAATTCATGTCTTAAATTTTCAACTCTTGAAAATATGAATTATCATTATCACTAACTCAAAGAATGTATCATAGATACTTTTAAATACATACTACGATAGAAGATAATCCATTTATTAATTTATGATCAAAATTATAAAATTTCTTGAACCTAATTGAATCTTATTCAAATTAAAGTAAGATCTTAAAGGATTTTAAAATTTAAAAATAAAAAAGCCTCCCCCTTAAGTTATTCCATATGTTTTTCTATTAGAATAAGAGTTTATAATAAAACTTTTAATTTACAACATAATGATCATAATGAAATTTAGCCAATTCATAAAGATTTTATTTCACATCATTCAAATGACATCATCACATATTTACATCCAAGTGATTATCATAACATCAAGTCATCAAAATATATAAGTGCTAAACATACAAAATATAAAGGTATCAAAAGTATTCATGAGAATTAGGCCATCAAAATATATAAAATTCATGGATACAACTATCCATGACCCAAACAGCCAATAGTACCAATGCCATAAGTTTGATCCAAAAAAAAATATAATCAACTATGACTTAATCAACAACTCATAGAAATAACTAAGAGATACTAGATCATAACCTAATACAAAGATGACTAAACTAAATCTAGTAGAGATCATGGCTGAAAGCATCTGAATTAGATGAGAAATTAGAGATGTGATAGGGTGTGATAGGGTCAAATCCAGGAGCACGTCCTCGACCATATCTAGCTCGATCATTGGTGTAGGTGCGGGCTCGAGCAGCTGGACGAGATGACTCAGGAGGTTGAGAGGAAGTGGCTGAGCAAGAAAAGCAATCCTGATAGTGTCTAAATGATCCAGTGCTCTCAATATGGATTGAGTGATGGTACCAATCTATGTAGATAGAGTCTTACTAGAATCTTTGAACTCTCTCCTTAGAAAGTCAAAACCATCCTCTAGAACACCTCGGAGTCTGGCTGCCTCAGTAGTAAGATCTAATATCTCTGAAATTTTCTCTCGCATCTGAGGATGAGCCAGATCCAAAATCTATCTCTGCAAATCTAAAACTCTACCTGCCAATCTCAAAATACATTCCTTGAGGTCCTCAAATCGTGCAAATTGAGCAGTAAGCAACTGAAAGATAGTAGATACATGTGGAATCACAGACTGATCAAAGGATGGGATGAAGTGAGCACTCTCCCCCTGAGTGGTACTAGCTATCTGCTGAGATAAAAGACATGCAATCCTCTGAGATAGGATATCGACAATCAGCTGAATCAACTGGTCAGTGATCCTCCTGATTGGTCATCAGCGAATCTAACGTCTATGTCTCTGCTCCTCGATGGTGCCACATCTGCATCTTTCCTCATTGACTCTGAGGGACCAGTCTCATGGTCAGATGCAAACTAAAAGTCAGGAGATCCTCTATGATCATGAGGAGGTGAAGATGGTCCCTCCTCCTCAGCTCTCTCTACATCCTCAACACCTTTGGACCAACCGCCATCAATCTTTGAAAAACCCATGCGATGCAGTGTGTGGCGGTTGATGATATCGGTGTGAGATAAGCTGGCAACTGGCTTCCCTTCAAAACTAACTCCAAACCTCCTAAACACTAATGAGAGGGCCATACCATAGGGTAGATGTGCCTTAGACCTATTCAAGGTCTCTCTCATCATTTCTATCATCAAAATAGGAAGGTTAAAGGGGGTCTCTGTAATCACATGAAATATGATACATATATCTCTACCAGATAATAAATCATGCCTGCCACTCCTAGGGATAAATAACTTGGTAACCATGGTGTGTAACACTCTCATTTCAGCAGAAAGAATCTTAGCCTCTAATTTATTTAAATTTTCTTCAAATTCTCTCCCCAAGATGGCTCTCAGTCCTTCTTCTTTATGGGTTAGTTCCATTTCCTTGTAACTCTCACATGGTAATCTTAGAATTTCTCCTAGGTGAACTGGATCAAGAGTAATCTCAATAACTTTAATAATAGATTTTACTGTTTCATTGAAGTATGCCAAATTTAGGTAAAACTCTCTAACCAAATCTACATATGCAGCTTCTTTCAACTTGCAAAAGTAATCTCATCCTTGCTTTTTAATTTTTAACACAAATGAAAATCTTTCTTTGTCAAAGAAACTAAAATCAACATTCTTTTCCAGTTCAACCTTTCTATCAGACAAAGGGACCTTACTTGGTGTAAGAGAAGACTGTGAAGATCATCTAGAGGTAGAGGTCGGATCAGGAGAGGGCTCGGTGCAGTTCTTTTCTGGTGGGCTTCTTTCTCTAAGCAACGAGCCAATTTTCTTCTTTATGGTAATTTCATCTTGGATGCCATTCCAACCAATAGAAGCCTTAATCCCACTCAAGAAAGTCAAGGGAAAGTAGAATAGAGAAGATTTGAGAAGAAGAGGAAGAGTTTTGAGAGAGATAGCCAATGGTGGGTTTTAGGGTAAGGGTTTGCTAGGATTCTTCAAACTGTCCAAATAGAAAAAAAGTAAGAAGAGATTTGAGCCCTTAAGGAAAGATTTTAAGAAGGGGTTTAGGTAGGAAAGGGAATTTTTAGAGATTTGATCGATTGAGGAAGTTTAGAGGGATAGAGCTTTTGTTTGATTGAACGAAACAAAATAAGAAAAGATGGTGAGTTTGTTCTTTTCGACCAAAAGAAAATCCAAATAAGAAGCCGCCCGATGGGTTAACTGCAATAAAGACCAAAATGCCCATGAGTCATCCTCTAGGTCAACCCATGGCATAGAAAAATCTAAAAGAATAAAAAAATTTTTAAAAAATATAAGATTTTAAGGATTGAAATTTCATTCATGAGAATGATTAAGGAAGATTAGATTTGAGCTTTTTGAGATAGAAAATTTGAGATATAGGCTCAAGATAAAGATTAATGTCATTTTTGATAGATTTAAGCTTGAAATCATAAAGATGTTTAGGCTAGGAGATCAAGAATTCCTAATTCTCTTCTACATCCTCAACACCTTTGGACCAACCACCATCAATCTTTGAAAAACCCATGCGATGCAGTGTGTGGTGGTTGATGATATCGGTGTGAGATAATCTGGCAACTGGCTTTCCTTCAAAACTAACTTCAAACCTCCTAAACACTAATGAGAGGGCCATACCATAGGGTAGATGTGCCTTAGACCTATTCAAGTTCTCTCTAATCATTTCTATCATCAAAATAGGGAGGCTAAAGGTTGTCTCTGTAATCATATGAAACATGATACATATATCCCTACCAGATAATAAATCATGCCTGCTACTCCTAGGGACAAATAACTTGGTAACCATGGTGTGTAACACTCTCATTTCAGCAGAAAGAATCTTGGCCTCTAATTAATTCAAATTTTCTTCAAATTCTCTCCCTAAGATGGCTCTCAGTCCTTCTTCTTTTTGGGTTAGCTCCATTTCCTTGTAACTCTCACATGGTAATCTTAGAATTTTTCCTAGGTGAACTGGATCAAGAGTAATCTCAGTACCTTTAACAACAAATTTTACTGTTCCATGAAGTATGCCAAATTTAGGTAAAACTCTCTAACCAAATCTACATATGTAGCTTCTTTCAACTTGCAAAAGTAATCCCATCCTTGCTTTTTAATTTTTAACACAAATGAAAATCCTTCTTTCTCAAAGAAACTAAAATCAACATTCTTTCTCAGTTCAACCATTCTATCAGACAAAGGGACCTTACTTGGTGTAAGAGAAGACTGTGAAGATCATCTGGAGGCAGAGGTTGGACCAGGAGAGGGCTCTGGTGTAGTTCTTTTTCGACTGGCTTCTTCCTCTAAGCAACGAGCCAATTTTCTTCTTTATGGTAATTTCATCTTGGATGCCATTCCAACCAATAGAAGCATTAATCCCACTCAGGAGAGTCAAGGAAAACTTTAATGGAGAAGATTTGAGAAGAAGAGGAAGAGTTTTGAGGGAGATAGCCGACGGTGGGTTTTAGGATAAAGGTTTGCTAGGATTCTTCAAACCATCCAAATAGAAAGAAAGTAAGAAGAGATTTGACCCCTTAAGGAAAGATTTTAAGAAGGGGTTTAGGTAGGAAAGGGAATTTTTAGAGATTTGATCGATTGAGGAAGTTGAGAGGGATAGAGCTTTTGTTCGGTTGAATGAAAGAAAATAAGAAAAGATGTTGAGATTATCCTTTTTGGCCAAAAGAAAATCCAAATAAGAAGCTGTCCGATGGGTTAAGTGTAACAAAGACCAAAATGCCCATGAGTCGTCCTCTAGGTCGACCCATGGCACAGAAAAATTTAAAAAAATGAAAAAAAATTAAAAAAATATAAGATTTTAAGGATTGAAATTTCATTCATGAGAATGATCAAGGAAGGTTAGATTTGAGCTTTTTGAGATAGAAAATTTGAGATATAGGCTCAAGATAAAGATTAATGTCATTTTTGATAGATTTAAGCTTGAAATCATAAAGATGTTTAGGCTAGGGGATCAAGAATTCCTAATTCTATTCCACATCCTCAACACCTTTGGACCAACCACCATCAATCTTTGAAAAATCTATGTGATGCAGTGTGTGGTGGTTGATGATATCGGTGTGAGATAATCTAGCAACTGGCTTTCCTTCAAAACTAACTCCAAACCTCCTAAACACTAATGAGAGAGCCATACCATAAGGTAGATGTGCCTTAGACCTATTCAAGGTCTCTCTCATCATTTCTATCATCAAAATAGGGTGGTTAAAGGTGGTCTCTATAATCACATGAAACATGATACATATATCCTTACCAGATAATAAATCATGCCTGCCACTCCTAGGGATAAATAACTTGGTAACCCTGGTGTGTAACACTCTCATTTCAGCAGAAAGAATCTTGGCCTCTAATTTATTCAAATTTTCTTCAAATTCTCTCCCCAAGATGGCTCTCAGTCCTTCTTCTTTATGGGTTAGTTCCATTTTCTTGTAACTCTCACATGGTAATCTTAAAATTTTCCCTAGGTGAACTGGATCAAGAGTAATCTCAGTACCTTTAATAATAGATTTTACTATTCCATTGAAGTATGCCAAATTTAGGTAAAACTCTCTAACCAAATCTACATATGTAGCTTCTTTCAACTTGCAAAAGTAATCCCATCCTTGCTTTTTAATTTTTAACACAAATAAAAATCCTTCTTTCTCAAAGAAACTAAAATCAACATTCTTTCCTAGTTCAACCTTTCTATCAGACAAAGGGACCTTGGTGTAAGAGAAGACCGTGAAGATCATCTAGAGGAAGAGGTTAGACCAAGAGAGGGATTTGGTGTAGTTCTTTTTCGATGGGCTTCTTCCTCTAAGCAACGAGCCGATTTTCTTCTTTATGGTAATTTCATTTTGGGTGCCATTCCAACCAATAGAAGCCTTAATCCCACTCAAGAGAGTCAAGGGAAAGTAGAATGGAGAAGATTTAAGAAGAAGAGGAAGAGTTTTGAGGAAGATAGCTGATGGTGGGTTTTAGGGTAAGGGTTTGCTAGGATTCTTCAAACCGTCCAAATAGAAAGAAAGTAAGAAGAGATTTGACCCCTTAAGGAAAGATTTTAAGAAGGGGTTTTGGTATGAAAGGAAATTTTTAGAGATTTGATCGATTGAGGAAGTTGAGAGGGATAGAGGTTTTGTTCGGTTGAACAAAAGAAAATAAGAAAAGATGGTGAGATTGTCCTTTTTGACCAAAAGAAAACCCAAATAAGAAGCCGCCCGATGGGTTAAGTATCATAAAGACCAAAATGCCCATGGGTCGACCTAGAGTCGCCCTCTAGGTCGACCCATGGCATAGAAAAATCTAAAAAAAATAAAAAAATTTTAAAAAAATATAAGATTTTATGGATTGAAATTTCATTCATGAGAATGATCAAGGAAGGTTAGGTTTGAGCTTTTTGAGATAAAAAAATTGAGATATAGGCTCAAGATAAAGATTAATGTCATTTTTGATAGATTTAAGCTTGAAATCATAAAGATGTTTAGGCTAGGGGATCAAGAATTCCTAATTCTCTTCTAATCTCACAGAATTTATCTTCACTTAAGGCTTTAGTAAAAAATCAGCCAGTTGATTTTTAGTACAAATATAATGAAGAATTATGTCATTATTTTGAACACGCTCTCTTATGAAATGATGTCTTATTTCAATGTATTTTAATCTAAAGTTTTGGATTGGATTCTTAGTTAGATTTATGGCACTAGTATTATCACATCTTATGAGAGTTTTATTTAGTTTGATGCCAAAGTTCTCAAGTTGTTGCTTAATCCATGAGATTTATGCATAGCAACTTTCGACTGCAATGTATTCAGCCTCGATAGTAGACAATGCTACCGAATTTTGCTTCTTGCTAAACTAAGAGATTAAGTTAACTCCTAAAAATTGGCAAGTTCCACTAGTGCTTTTTCAGTCTAATTTACATCCAGTAAAATCTACATCTGAATGTCCAATTAAATTAATTGTTGAATTCTTAGAGTACTATAAACCTATGGATTGAGTTCCTTTTAGGTATCTAAGTATTCCTTTTACAGTATTTAAATGTGATTATTTTGGATTAGATTGAAATCATGCACATAAATAAATACTAAATATGATATCTGGTCTACTAATAGCTAAATACAATAAAGAACCAATCATGCCTCTATAAAATATTTTATCAACACTTTTACCTCCTTCATCCTTGTCAAGTTTACATGATAGACTCATGGGGGTACCAATTGCTTTGGAGTTTTCCATCATAAATCTCTTGAGTAGTTCTCTTATGTACTTGCTTTGAGTGATGGAGATTCTTTTTTTTATTTGTTTGATTTAAAATTTGAGAAAGAATATTAGTTCACCCATCATGCTCATCTCGAACTCCCCCTACATGAGCTTAGCAAAATCTTGACATAAAGTTTCATTAGTAGATCCAAATATAATGTCATCAACATATATTTGTATTACTAAAATGTCATCATGATCTCTTTTAATGAAAATGATTGTATCTACATTTTCTCTTAAAAGTTCATTATTAAGCAAGAATTTACTTAGTCTTTCATACCAAGCCCTAGGTGCTTGTTTTAAACCATATAATGCTTTATTTAATCTAAAAACATAATTTGGAAAAGCATGATTTTCAAAATTGGGAGATTGTTCTACATAAACTTCTTCGGCAATATATCCATTTAGAAAAGTACTTTTAACATCCATTTGAAATAGCTTAAAATTCATAAAGCATGCATAAACGAGTAAAAGTCTAATTGCTTTTAGTCTAGCAACAGGTGCAAAGATTTCATCAAAATCAATTCTCTCTTCTTGATTATAATCCTTTGTAACTAATCTTGCTTTATTCCTAATTACATTTTCATTTTCATCCAATTTATTTCTATATACCCATTTTGTACCAATTATTGGATAATTTTTAGGTCTTGATACTAAGGTCCATACATTATTTCTTTCGAATTGATTAAGTTTCTCTTGCATTGCATTTATCCAATTATAATCTTTTTTGGCTTCATCAATGATTTTGGGTTGAAAATGAAAAACAAATGCAAAATGATTATATGCATCTCTAAGTGAAGAGTGAGTTCTTACCCCATATGTAGGATCACCAATAATTAGTTCTTTGGGGTGATTGTGAACATACCTTCATTCTTTTGGAAGATCATTTGTACCTTGAGGTTGTTCTTGTTATCCTTCACCCTCAAATTCTTGCTTATCTTCATGATTCTTTTCATTTTGAAATGTTGAATCCTTTAGGGTGATCTTCTTCAATCCTTCTATAAGAGGATCTGCATCATCAATACCCTCACTCTTTCTTGATGGAAGATCATTAGTCTCATCAAAAACAACATGTATTGACTCCTCTACTACTAAGGTTCTTTTGTTAAAAACTCTAAAAGCTTTACTAGAAGAGAAGTAACAAAGAAAAATAGCTTCATCAGATTTTGCATCAAATTTATCTAGTTTTTCTTTACCATTGTTCAAAACAAAACATCGGCAACCAAAAATATGAAAATATGCAATGTTAGATTTTCTTTCTTTCCAAAGCTTACAAGATGTTTTTTTTTAAATTGGTCTGATTAGGGCATAGTTTAAGATGTAACATGCTGTATTAATTGCTTCCGCCCAAAAGTATCTTGGAAGGTTGCTTTCATATAGCATAGTACGGGCCATTTCTTCTAGAGTTCTTTTTTTTTCTACTAATTTATTTTGTTAGGGTGTCCTAGGTGCTGAAAAATTATGGCTAATTCCTTTTTCATCACAAAATTTTTCAAAGTCTTGATTTTCAAATTCGGTTTCATGATCACTTCGAATGCTTTGAATTGAAAACCCTTTTTCATTTATAACTTTTCGGTAAAGCTTTGTGAAAACATGAAAAGTTTCATCTTTGTGTGCCAAAAAAAAAATTCATGTAAAATGTGAGTAGTCATCGATAATTACAAAATCATAACATTTTTCACCTAAGCTTGCTATTCTTGTAGGACCAAAAAAATCCATGTGCAAAAGTTTCAATGCCCTAGAAGTTGAAACAATGTTCTTAGATTTGAATGAAACTCTTGTTTGTTTACCTAGTTGGCATGCATCACAAATTTTATCTTTTTCAAAGTTTAATTTTGGTAAACCGGTAACTAATTTTTTTTTGATAAGCTTTGAAAGTGAATGCATACTAATGTGTGCAAGCCTATGATGCCAAAGCCAACTAGTCTCATTAATTTTGGCATTCATAGCTACTAAATATTGCATGTTTATCATAGAAAGATTATTCAAATCTACCATATAAATATTACCATGCCTATGACTAAAAAACGTAATGCCATCATCATTGGAACTAGTTACAATGCACAATGAAGATTCAAAAATAACTTTGTAACCCTTGTCACAAAGTTGACTAATACTTAAGAGATTGTGTTTTAAACCATCTACTAATAAAATATTTTCAATATACTTGGAGGGAGTGATACCAACATTACCAATACCAATAATCTTTTCTTTGCCATTGTCTCCAAATGTGACCATCCCTCCATTTTTAGTATCAAGCATGATGAATTGGGATTCATCACTAGTCATGTGTCTTGAGCATCCACTGTCAAGATACCATCTTTGATTTTTTTCTTTGGATGCAAGACACACCTACATGCAAAATCAAGTCCTTACTCTAGGTACCCAAGTTTTCTTAGGTCTTTTAAGGTTAGTCACAATAGTTTCTTTTGGAACCCATATTTTTTTTACATTTGAATTATTAGAGAAGCTTGTATAAGATTTGTGTCCTAGTTTACCACATTTAAAGCAAGTAAAATTTAAAAATTTATTGCTTTATGAATTTACAAAAATATTTTTCAAAAATTTTTATTTTCTTAGGGGGTTATAGCCTAGACCAACCTTATCATAAACGATCTTTTGATTTTTAAGTATCATATGAAGTTTATTTGAACTCAAAGTAAATTTTTTAACTATCGATTTTAAATTACCGATTTTATTTTTTAAATTTAGATTCTCTTGAGTTAAGACTAGTTTTTCACTTAGGACAGTTTCATTTTCTTTTAGCAAGATTTGATTTTTTAATTTTAGTTTTTTATTTTTAGTTCCTAACTTCTTTAAATTATCTACTAAATCATAGAAGGCTTCTTGAAGTTCTTCGAATGTAAATTTATTAAGATTTTAGTACTTACCTCATTCTTATGTGCCATAAGGCATAGGTTGGCTTGTTCATGAGCTTCTTCTTCTTCGGAGCTTGAGTCGTTACTATTACTCCACATTGCCACTATAGCTTTTTTCTTGTATTTCTTGAAAATCTTTTTAAGTTGAGAACATTCAGATCTAAAGTGCTCCGACTTCTTACATTCATAGCAAATAAGGGGCTGCTCCCTATCCTTTTCCTTGCTATGCTCTCCTTTGGTAGGTAGCCTCTTCCTTATCCCTTAATTTCTCTTCAAAAATCTCTTGAACTTTCTTGTGATGAGAGTTATTTCTTCATCTTATTCTTCATCTTTCATTTCATCGGATTTCTCATCTTATTAAGTGGTGGATTTAAGGGCTATTATCTTCTTTTCTTGACATCTTCTTCTTAATGTTGTTTTATGCTTAGCTCATACGTCATTAGTGATCCTAGAAGTTCCTCCAATGGTAAAACATTTAGATCTTTAGCTTTCTAGATTGTAGTCACTTTGGTCTCCCATGTCCTTGGCAAGGACCTAAGAATTTTTCTCACAAGGTCACTGTTAGAATAATACTTGCCAAGACTTTTAAGATCATTTATAATATCCATAAATCTAGTAAACATTATAGTTATTGACTCATCATGCTCCATTTTGAAAAGTTCATATTTGTGCACAAGCATGTTAATTTTTGACTCGTAAACTTGATTAGTGCCTTCATGAGTTACTTCTAACCTATCCCATATTTTCTTAGCCAATATACATGTTGAAATATGATTAAATTCATTAGCATCTAGAGAACAATATAAAATATTCATGGCTCTTGCATTGAGTTGAGCCATTTTCTAATCAATCTCATCCCATTCCTTTTCAGGTTTGATTGATTCCTCACCATCAATTATCTTAGTGGATGTGTGTGGTCCATTAACTATGATACTCCACTTATCATAGTTAAGTGCTTGTATGAAAATTCTCATCCAAGCTTTTCAATAGGTATAATTTATCCCATTGAAAAGTGGAGATCGATTTATGGACTACCCCTCAGTTAGAGAAATACTAACTTGGGTTGCCATAGATCTTTGGCTCTTTGATGGTTAAATCAAAGTAGGGATAGAGCAACAGGCTCTGATACCACTTATTTTTCAGCTATGCAACCTAAGAGGGGGGATGAATTAGGTTTATAAAATTTTAAAGCTAATTTAAAGATATCAAGATTGAATGATGATATGCAAGATGTGTGTGTGAAGCGATTTAGGTTAGAGAAAAAATATAAAAGATTAGAGAGAAAGAATTTAACAAACTAAGAAAAGAAAGATAGTAAGCACACCACAAACAAGTAAAATTTATAGTGGTTCGGTGCTTTCCTTGCACCTACATCTACTTTCCAAGCTTCTACTTGGAAATTAAAATCCACTAACCGTATTCAAACTGAATACACTATTGGAAACCTCCAACCCTAGCTATCCCAGGCTAGAACACTTATTTTTTGGATATAAGCCAACCCAATACAATCCTATTCAAGGTTAGGATCAACCTTCCAAAGTTTTGAAACTCTCCCAAAACTTGAATCAAAATAGTAAAGCAAAGTAAAAGCTTTAATGACAATCAAATACAAGTTTAGCTTTCTTTGTGAGTAAATAAAACCTTAAGAATGCTTTTCACAATAATGGACGAAGCTTCTCTAATTTTTCTCAAAATTGTTGGAGATTTGAAAGAGCTCTTGAGAGGTAGGTGAACTTGAAATGAAGGTTTCTTTGCTTGAGGATGACTTTTGCTTAGGGCTGAAATTGAATCACCCAATCTCTTATATTTTTTTCTATTTAAAGCCTTTTAAATCTTCAATAAGTGGAGGAGAGAATCTTGGGCAAGATTTGTAGCCATTGGAGATATTAAAGAAACTATTAAAATCTATCAAAATAAGAAAAAAATAGCCATTATAGAAAAATTTTCGTTGTAGGGGTCGACTCCTAGGTCGACTCATGGCACAGGGGTCGACTCATGGGTCGACTCATGGCATAGGGGTCGATCTTGAGGTCGACCTCTGAGACAAAATCTAGAAAAATAGTTGTTCTATATTTTTAACCTTTGGAACAGTAGAGGTTGACCCTGGGGTTGACCCTTGGCATAGAGACAGCGTACCAAACAGCCCTTTTCAGCAGGGGACGATCTAAGGATCAACCCTTTCGCTTCAAACTTGATTTTCTTCTAAAATAAACATCCAAAAATCATGGGACTGCCTCCAAAGGATTAGAAATATTTTATACTTGCTCTTGAGGCTCTCAGATCTAAACTTGATAAAATTATAATTTTGCCCCTGAAATACAAAAAATCTTTTTTCAAGCCAAATTCATTAGTAACCTCCTCAAATGCTTTGTAATTATCAAAATCAATTCTTGGAGCAACATCACGGCTTTTCATCCTTCAGCTTGAAGGCTTCCTCCACTCAAGCGTAGCCTTCTACTCGAGCCAACATGTTGGGAAAATCCTAGGGGTACTTCTTCTCCTGGGAGAAAAGAAGATAGTTCTTCTAGAGGTCGTCCTTCAGTGCGGCCATAGCAATAGATTGGTCCAAATTTTGGACCTTCAAGGCAACATCATTAAAGTGGCTAACATCAGCTTGGATGGACTCTCCTTCCTTCTACTTGATATTGATGGAGTCTGAACCTCATCTCTAGCACTGGCTACTGATAAAATGACCTATAAACTGATGGCTCAGTTGATCAAATTAAAAGATGGTACCCAATTTGAGGATCGAGTACCAATTCCTTGCTACTCCTTTCAAAGTGGAGGGAAAAGCTTAACACAGAATGACATCAAGCGAGTCATGGAGCAACATCATAGATCTAAAGGCTTCAAGGTGGTCAACTAGATCGATGGTCATATCATAACTTTCAAACTAAAAAAGTTTGAAGTTTGGTAGGATGAGCTCCTGCATCATATGGGTAGAGAATGGGGGGTTGGTGCAGATATTGTCATGGTGGATGGGTGCAACATGATGGAGTTCCTCGATCCATCAGTTCATTTTTTGAAACTTTTGGTTGAGAATATCGTCTTGATCATGGATCTCAAAATGCGGCTAGCTGGAGGGGGTAGAGATCTTCCAGGGGTGGAATCATGTTCAGAACAAGGGCTCTCCACTCTCTTCTTTCCTTCTCAAAAGTTACTGATCGACTCACCTAAGTAGGCCTTCCCTCCATCGGATCTCAATACTCCAACGAGGGTCTTTCTAGCTGGATTGGTGCTAGGGACTATTGCATAGCCTGCACTATTTTAGTGAGGCCTCAAATCTACTACATCAGCAAGTTGAATTACTCCAAATCCATCATGGCTACTAATGGAGGTTGAGATTCCAGCCATGAGATCGGAGTAGGCAGATCTAGATTGGATCTGACAGTAGAGGTAGTGGATCATCGGGTTGAAGCTTTCTTAGGTGGCATCTTACTGGAATAAGAAGACATCAAAAGAAAATAGAGTAAAAATGAGAATGAAGATGAACTCGATTGGGTACTCCTTTAAGAAGAAGGGCTCAGTAGTCCTTCCTCTAGCACCAATCTTGTTGGTGTAGAAAATGATGCTGACGCTGAAGTATGCTAAAGCTAGAGAAGATGAGGTCACCGACAAGACCTACAAGGCAAAGTCCAAATTGGATGTGGCTGAAGGAGCCAAATCAAGGATTTCATGGATAGATCTTAAAACTTTTCAAGATCAGATAGTGAAAAATATAAATAAATTAAATATTTATTTAAATAAATATGAAAACACCCAAGATCTAAGATTTATTACATGATCAAGGTATGATATTAAATCAAAAATTAAAAACACAAAGAAAAGATTAACATATTGATCTCATCAACATGCTATAATACTACATCTAATGTAGCTATAAAATAAATAGATCAGATCTATAAAATAAATAGATCTACACCCGAGGAGACTGAATGCATGAGCAAGATCCCTTATGCTTTGACACTAGGGAGTCTCATGTACGCCATGCTATATACACGATCTGATATTGCCCATGCTGTGAGTGTCACAAGCAGATATCAGTCGAATCCAGATGAAGAGCATTGGACTTCTTTGAAATGAATTCTTAAGTACTTGAGAAGGACTAAGGATATGTTCTTTATTTTTGGTAAAGAAGAACTCCAGATCTAGGGTTATACAGACTCAGATTTTATGTCTGTTATAGATGATCGAAAGTCAACATTTGGTAGTCTGTTTGTGTGTAATGATGGTGTTGTCAGCTAAAAGAATTTTAAGTAGACTGTGATAGCAGATTCCACCATGAAAGTAGAGTACATCGCTGCATCGAAAGCTATAAAGAAGGCATTTTGGTACAAGAAGTTTGCTGTAGAACTCAGAGTGATGCCATCAGATGTCGTCCCTCTGTACTGCGATAACAATGGTGCTATAGCCCTAGCTAAGGAGCTGAGGTCTCATAAAAAATTCAAGCACATCGAGCAGCAATTCCACCTCATCCGCGATTACCTCAAGAAGGGTTACGTCGAGGTCAAGAGAGTTAACTCCATGGATAATGTGGCAAATCCACTAACAAAGCCTTTAGGCCAGCAGAAGATCGAAGCCCACCTTGAGCAGATGGGACTTAGATTTGTAGTCAATTGGCTTTAGGTCAATTGGGAGTTTGTTAGATCTGTATCCTAGAAGTCAGATTGGTTAACAATTGTAATACACTTCTAAAGATAATTTTATAATTTTGATTATAAATTAATAAAAAAATTATTTTCTATCATAGTGTGTATTTAAAGTGTGTGATACATCCTATTTAAAGTGTATGTGATACATCCTATGAGTTAATGATAATGACAATTCATATTTTCAAAGAGTTAAAAATTTAAGACATGAATTTTCATAATTAACTCATAAACTGCTCCCAACCATAGGATCATCATAAGGATGGTGATTGATCTGGAAGGTTATTGTACGATCGCTTTCTTTAAGTAGATGAGTCTTGAGTCTATGGTGTGGAGACACCGAAGCGAGAGTATAGGTACTCGTTAGAGAACGAGGGCACTGAGTGTGACCACCTCGAGCATTCATAAGGAAGTCTACCTTCTCATTGGCTTGATGTTGCAGTAGTGTGTCTGCTTCTTTGATCTGAGGTGCATCGATAATTCATCTTAAGGGTGTTGTAGTTTGACTACACCATAACTCAATCTTCAAGCCATTCAAAATCTTGAGGTGTCTGTTGGCTATAGTTCATTCATTATAGGAATTGGATTACACCAATAAGGAATCTATCTACCTTGATAGATGAGGAATAGCCCTATGATGATCATGAGAATTGAGTCCATAAGCCCATGGCCATGGTAGAGTGAAGATGATAGAAAGAGCTTCTATAAAGGGTTTCACATAGGACTCGAATCGAATGATTACTTCATATGACGGACTTTGGGTTTGATGAGTTCACTTTAACCCTAATCCTATCGGAGCTCAAGATAGAAGAACCCAATCACACAGGTAATAATACCAAGAGGTTCACTTTCAATTTTGATGGATTGCTACCATATACTGCTAGGTGTCACTGGTGGATTTTTGGAGCAATTAGAATGATTTTGATGATCAATCATTCTAATTATATGAATCAGAAAAGTTTTGGTCCATCGAAAGGTATTTTGATGATGTCGATGATGGAGATCATGATATGTCACATTATCATACATAACTAAATCTAACTAGATCACACAAATAAGAGTTTGGATCTGGATGTCATCAATTAAGCTAACCTAGTTCGATTGATTTAGATTAGATCCAATCAGGTTCAAGGTAATCATGCTAGCACACGATTGAGCCTAACTTTCTCCTTTTGTAATCTTTCTAATTCATCACAATCAAGTCAAATTTGATTTGACTCATTTCTATATCTTGAATGAGTTTATTTTCATCTAACTGAAATAAGTCCATGTTAGATTAATTATGTAAATTAAATTCATTCTTAGTGCAATTGGACTAGGGTCAATAGTTGATCCAATTGAGAGAATTGAGGATCATATGATTAAAGAATTTTAGAAATTTCTCTAGAAATTATTTTACTTTAATTTTTGGATATATGATAGAGCACGAGTTAGACTTTGAGTGTGTAAATTTTTGTGATTTTTGTCCTTACTTAGACTAGGTTTTGATATAGTTTGATTTGGATCAAACTCTTGAAGGAAGAGTCCTAGATGCACATGGACTCTTCCTTATCCTTTCATGCCACCACCTTCCACATTGATTTTTGACATCAAAACTAGATGGGATATGGGGTTTTTCATGAAGATCAGGTCCAAGAGTCCCAATGGTTGAATTAATAAGATTTTTGATCAAAAAGGGACTCTTTATGGCGCTATGTCTAGTATAAGAACTCTTCTTACAAAATTGCCTCAACGTAATTTATTTTTTTCACACCCAAAGGAGCTTTCTCTCTAATATCCACACCCCCTCTATCCTCTCTATCCCTCTCTTCTACATGCCTAAAATGTTATGCACAAATCTGAGTTGAAGGTCCAAGGTTTTTGGCACAAGATTCAGCATCTATGCGACTATGTTTGTAAGACGAATAGGCTGCCTTCAGAAGTCATTTTGAAGGCTTTTCAAATAAGATCCAGATCTAATTTTTGGAAGAGATATTTATAAGGAGAAGATGTTCAGATCCTACCCAAGTGGATACCAGTAGAGTCCAGGCGCATGCATGGCTCCTTTCAGAAACTCAAAAATCAACAAGATCATCGCAAGATAATTAGATTACCAAATCAGGTACTTGAAACTAAATCTGATTTAATTTTATTTTTAACTTTTAATATTAAATCTCTATGATTAGATTTGAGAATTTTTATATCTAATTAGAATTTTAAAAAAAAAAATTAAAATATTTTTTTAGATCCAATCAGATCTAAACGATCCTATGCCGGAAAAATAGATTTTTTCCTTCAACCCGATGCTAGTAGTTCCACATATGTGGCATGTATGTGGGATCATGAAATATCCTACTGGATGATGCACCTATAATAAAAATATATTATATAAATATATAAGAGTGTATAATAATTATATAAAAATATATATAAATAAATAATTGGCACAATAAAAACATACTATCATTGGCCATGGGATCGTGCAATGTGGATGCTAGTGGAGACTCATCGATGGATGGAGCATGTGCCAGAGATGTGGCTGATGATGGAAGCTCAAATATCGGTAGAGTAGATATCGGTGGAGTAGATGCTAGTGGTTCTTGGGCAACCAATGTGAAGGTGGATAGAGTATGTGCTGATAGTGGCTCAGATGCTGAACTCCACGTAGCCATCGAGGGATGGGGGTGAAAGCTAGATGGCATTTCGGTGATATCGTAACCTGCAACATTAATGAACATTCAATATAATATATTGAATAATAATTAATATTAGTAGAGTATCAATAAATTGACTCTAACATTTATACTAGAATGTTGAACTCATCACTTGTGGCATCGACAATATGGACATCACCATCGCTACTGACAAATGTATCTGGGACCTCAATAGCACCAAGTAACTTTTATCCTAGAGGAGCACTTTGTATACATGATCCAACATTATCATCAACCTCGTTATCATCAAAGATATGCCTAGGCACCATGCTTACAACAACATCCCATTGAGGCTCCATGGGATCACTAACGTAGAAGACTTGATTAGCTCGAGAAGCAAGCATATACGATTCTTCAGTGCGAAGATGGCATTGCATGTTGACATGAGTAAAACCGCACTCATCAATTTTCATTCCTGACTGAGATAAGGTGTCAAACCAATAGCATTTCATTAATGCAATCTTTCCTTTAGAATAGTAGTTCAAGCTGACTATGTTCTCCATCACTCCATAATAGTTCAGATCTTCTGTACGAGGCTGTGAAATCCTCAAACTAGCATAACACCCAGTGGTGGCAATAAATGCATCATATTATCAACTAATAGATAAAGATAGGTCCTATCCCATTCAAAAATTACATTAACTCTATAGGTTTATTATAGTAATAAAATGATATGCAACAGGGATCGAAAAAAATTTTAGCAATATTTCTTCTTAGTTCTTCTTGTAGGAAGAACCAAAAAAAATGCTATCTAAAATTTTTTTCGGAACCCTCAGCATACCGTTTGATTACTATAATTATCTATAAAATTATTTATAATTTCTAAACTATCCATATTAAATAATCAATTAATCATTGTACATAATTCATCTAACCATACAAAAATATATAAATATATGGATGTCGGAGATTATGTACACTAATCAATTGATAGATCTATCATTATGCAATGTAATAAACAAAAGCAACAAGATATAAACATGAATTACATCCGAGTCCATAACCCACCGGCGGGTGTGATGCGTGCTAATCTATAGCTATGGCAAGTACACCAGTCGATCAAGTAATAAAGTAAGTGAGTAGAGTATCATCCCTAGAGGATTGAAAAATAAGTACTGAAAAGCTCTTTCCTATGCTTTATTTAGAAGACCGATTTATGATAATTAAAAAAATTAAAGAATAAAATAAAAAAATAATTAAAAATTATAAGAAAATAGAGAGAGTGTAATTATTAGGATTTTAAACTTAAAAGGAATAGGTTACTAAGGCAATTGATTCACCAACTCAGTCAATACAATATTCAAGTTATTAGTTAATTTTATTTCATGTGATGATGGAGTCTCCTAGTTTATTCACTACCCTTTGGTCCATGCATAGCAAAACTATCAATATTTATTAATTACCCTTTAGTCCAGGTGTAATTTGAATAAATATTGATGTATTAAATTTTGTAAAATCTTTTAATTAAAATACGCTGCTTCAAAAGCGCACTAAAATTCCCACATGCATATGAATTTTAATTCAATCATAATACAAGGTATGTAATCAAAAAGCAATAACATAGATGTACTTGATCCGTATCATCTATATTTATTAGATCAATTAGAAGATGGTTAGTAATCTAAAAGCATTAAGATCAGATCTATATACTCCTCATGAATAAAATTTAAAATTAAAAATAAATCATACTGAATATTGTATCAAAAGAGTGGCTACACCTTATCCTTAGTAAAAGAAAATTTAGTTCATGATAATAAATTCAAAAATAGTAAATAAAATAAAAAACATGAAGAAATTAAACTATTTATTCACTGAAATTGGTTGTCCGTTACTCTTGGTCTGGAGAACTTGATGAAAAAGAAAGTTGCTTTATGTACCGATCTTCAGAAGAAGAAAAGAAGAGAAAAAAAAAAAACAAGAATAAAAACTTTCTCTTCTCTCCCTAAACCTCTCTCTCTCTCTCTCTCTCTCTCTCTCTATTCTCTCTATTTCTCCATATTTTCTCTTTATTTTCAACTCTCTATTTTTGATCTCCGCATCCTTCTTTTGGCAACAGTAGGCAGCCCCCTTTAAATAGGCTAAGAGATAGATTTTTGGAAGAAATCCTAACCAAATTGGGTTTAAAACTCTTAACACAAGTCAAATTAAAACCCTGAACAATTCTAGCCTTCAGATCAGTATCCAACAGATCAAAAATCACTTAAAAATTCTTTTTAAAAACCTAATTCAAGTTAAAATTAACCTCAGCCATCAGATTTTCTTGATGATTAAATCGAGACCGTCGGATCGCGTATAGGAGCCTTTAGATTTCTAGTTAAAATCAGTAATGCATCTCCACCATTAGATCTCGATCGTAAGCCACATCCATCATTCATCAGCGCATAGATTTTCAACGTTCGATCAAATCCTAGGGAACAACATCCATCAGATCCGACAAAATTCTCAAAATACCCTCTATAGATAGTGTGCGAGCCTGGCAATGTGTGAACCGCCACTTTCTTCAGCCAATCGGAGCGTGCTTATTTCCGTGAAATCTCCAAAATGTCCTTGCCTAGTTACTGTAGTGGTCCACCATGCGCCGCAAAAAATTCTGACGTCAACGTGGCATAAGCGGGGCATCAGCAGGCAATCGGTCTGGTTTCGAGTGCAGTTGGGCCAGACGGTCTGTTGAGCCAATTTTTTTGAGCCAGTTTGAACCAGACCAACCAGCATTTAAAAATTAATTTATTATTATTATTTTTATCATTTCCTTTGAAATTTAATTTTGGACTTGTTTGAAGTCTATTTTGCTTAAAATTTATTTCATCTAAATCAGAAAAATAAGATCTTCATATTGGTGGCCTTATTTTCTACATAGAATTAATAAAAATATCAATTTCTTAAAATTAAGTTAATTTATTTTATAATTTAATATTTTTATTAGTGTATTTTTACCACTTATCACATCTTCCAACTTAGTCATTACTAGTCCCTTAGCAATGCTTTATTTAATACCATGTTTCAATAAGATCATCCATCAAAAAGATAAATCTAGAGTTAAAGATCAAAAAGTTTAGAAAATACCATTAAACATTGAGCTTTAGAAGCAAATTTTGCAGTCAGTAGAATTAACAACTTTCTTAAAGTACATCAAAGATCTATAGCAGTTGTATTCATGATGACTAACTTAGCATTTTAGTGTTTATTTAAAGGACAAATGTATCCTCTCTTATCATCTATTTTGGTTAATTTTCTATACATTCCCAATTTATACTCATAAATTAAGGTAGCTTTCACACTGCCTCATTTTTTTTTTTTTGTGTGTTGAGCATCTTGACCTTTCCTCCATCATTTTACATGAATCTCCACACTTGACCTAGGTGTAGAGACTTAGTTACTAAGCTTTGGGCAATCCATATATACTCTATTTTTTGCACTTTATTTTTAGGTAGGTAGCTCTTTCCTTAAATTCAAATTTTTTTGATTAGAATGAATATTAATTATCAATTTTTAGTGATAATTGAATCCTCAGTTGGCCTTATAATCAACACCTACTTTGCCTTATTAGTATGCATGTGCAATTTAGAAGTGCTAATAGTCTTTTGATGACCTAAGTAGGCTGCTAAAAATCTGACCAACTAATCTACTTCTTTAACTCATTACATCAATTAATAGATACTTCTATCTTTTATCACTTGTCCAGTCTATCTTGCTCAAGATTTTCTTCTTGATACATGATTTAAATTTTTTTTTTTACCCCCCAATTTATTCTATATTGTCTCAAAGGTGAAAGAAAAAGTAATGGTGCAATAAAGAATAGGAAGGAATACACCTGATTTGGTTCAGTCTGGTTCTTTGAAGCTTTGAAATTTGGCTTGAGCTCTCATTGATTTTTTTCTGCAAAATTAAAATACACACCAAAGCAGAAAAAGAGAAACAACAAATTACTAAAAAATTAAAAAAAAATGATCAAAACTAAAAAAAAGAAATAACCTATCTAGTAGTTCTGATTTATAGTCTTCAACTTGACTTTCTTTGAGTTCTGAGTTGAATTAATCCGGTGCCACTTCAATTAGAATACTTTCATGTTTGGTCGAGCCCTCTATCAATTGAACATTGCTAGCTTTCATAGTCTCAAACCTATTTTCTACAGAATTCTCATATATTGAATTATCAATAATATTAATTAGAAAACAAGTTTGATTATCATCAGGATGTTTAGTATCTTTGAAAATATTAAAAGTAACTTATTCATCTTGGATTCTAAGAATTAATTTTTCTTATTGAACATCTATTAAAGCTCCTCCAGTAGCTAAAAAGGGTCTCCCTAAGATGAGGGGTACATTATAATCTTCTTCCATATCAAAAATAATAAAATTAATAGGAAAAATAAACTTATTTATCTTTACCAAGACATCCTCCACTATACCTCTTGGATGTTTGATGGATCTGTCGATTAATTAAAGAGTAATAGTGATAGGCTTCAGTTCTCCTAGACCGAGCTTCCTGAAAATAGAAAAAGATATGAGATTAATACTTGCTCCTAAATCACATAAAACTTTATCAAAACTATAATCACCAATAATGCAAGGAATAGTAAAACTCCCTGGGTATTTTAGCTTCTATGGTAATTTATTTTGAAGTATTGCTGAGCATTATTCATTCAAATTTATTCTCTCATGCTTCTTCAGCTTTTTCTTATTTGTTAGAATTTCTTTGAGAAACTTAGCATACCTGGGCATTTGAGTGATAGCATCTACAAAAAAAATATTAATATGTAAATTCTTTAAAATTTTAAAAAAGTTAAAAAGTTTCTTATCTGGATGCTGTATTTGTCTCTCTGAAAATCATAGTGGCGGCATGTAGGGCTTCACATTTGGATCGGCAAATTGTATACCTAGAGACCATCCATCTACCGATTGTTTTGCTGACTGATGAATTTTAATTGACGATTTCTTATTTGTAGTTGGCTCCTCAGTCTCTTTTTTCTGATATGGCTCCTTCAGCTTTTTACCACTTCTTAGGATGATAGAATTGACTTGCTCCCTTGGATTGGTCTCCGTGTTTTTAGGCAAGAATCCCTGAGGTCTCTCGAAGATTATCTTAGCCATTTGGCCTATTTGCATCTCTAAGTTTCGAATTGCTGTTGCTTCGTCCTACCTAAGCTTGGCTTCCAAATTTTTTATAGTTGCTTCTTGGTTTTGCATGAATTTGACCATCAGCTCCTCCATGTTGGACTTTTTTTCAAGTACTTGGAACCCCAGGGGTGACTGTTGTGCTGCATTTTGATTGCTCCACAAGAAATTTGGATGCTGCCTCCACCCTTGATTGTATGTATTGGAGTAGGGATTATTTTATTACGGCCTAAAAAAGTTACCAACATAATTAGCTGTATCAGTTACTTTAGCAAAAGAATTACCTATCTGACAGTTGCTTGTATCATGTCCTCCTCCACACAGGTCACAAGTGATGCTTTGAACATGCATAGCTGTTTCCTTTAAGTTGTTGACTTCGGCTCTAAGGGCTGCAATTTTAGCTAGTAAGATTGGCATGCAATCTACTCCCTACACAGCTGCTAGTCTTTTCAGCATCATGCATTCTGTTTGCCACTGATAGCTATTTGATGCCATCTCATCGATCAGATCAAAGGCTTCTTCCTTTATTTTTTGATTAATGGTTCCTCCTGCTACTGCATCAATCATAAAATGATTAGTAGGAGATAAATCATTATAGAAAGTTTGTACATGAAGCCATACGGATAGTTGATGATGTGGACATCTCCTCTATAGTTTCTTGAAATGCTCCCAAGCCTCATATAGTGTCTCCATATCCATCTGCATAAAAGAAGTGATATCATTGCGCATCTTGGCAATCTTGAAAGGTGGAAAGTACTTGACTAAGAATTTTTGGGCTAAGACATCCTAAGTTATGATAGAACCTATAGGAAGAGAATGAAGCCAACTTTTAGCTTTGTCCCGTAAAGAGAAAGAAAATAATCTTAATCTAATAGCATCATCCAACACCCCATTAATTTTAAAAGTATCACAAAGTTCAAGAAAGTTAAAAATATGGGCATTCAGATCATCATGCACGTGTCCACTAAATTGGATAGTTGATTGAATCATCTGGATCATCGCCAATTTTATTTCAAAGTTGTTTGCTTGCACAGGCGGTCTCCTAATGCTCGAAGCTGCATCGGCTACAGATGGTGTGATGTAATCATTTAATAGACGATGTACTGCTCGAATAGCTTCATGCTGTCCCTCGATCATCATATCCAATCCCAGATTGATGTTGTTAGGATCTTCAGCTGCCATGTTCCTTTCTTGTTGTAGTATTCTGATGGTCCTTTCAATTTTTGGATCTAAAGGTAGTAAGTTACTATGTCCAATACGTATCATGCACTGAACAAATTTAAAAATAAAGTAAGACTAAAAATTAAAAATAAAATTTTAAAGTAAAGCTAGGATCAAAATTTTAATATTATTTTAGACAAATCTCCAACAATGGTACCAAAAACTTGATGCATGCTAATCTATAGCTATGGCAAGTACACCAGTCGATCAAGTAATAAAATAAGTGAGTAGAGTATTGTCCCTAGAGGATTGAAAAATAAGTACTGAAAAGCTCTTTCCGATACTTTATTTAGAAGACCGATTTATGATAATTAAAAAAAATAAAGAATAAAATAAAAAAATAATTAAAAATTATAAGAAAATAGAGAGAGTGTAATTATTAGGGTTTTAAACTTAAAAGCAATAGGTTACTAAGGCAATCAGTTTACCAACTCTGTCAATACAATATTCAGGTTATTAGTTAATTTTATTTCATGTGACGGTGGAGTCTTCTAGTTTATTTACTACCCTTTGATCTAAGCATAGCAAAACTATCAATATTTATTAATTATCCTTTAGTCTAGATATAATTTAAATAAATATTGATGCATTAAGTTTTGTGAAATTCTCTAATTAAAATACGCTGCATCCAAAGCGCACTAAAATTCTCGCATGCACATGAATTCTAATTCGATTCATAATACAAGGTATATAATTAAGAAGCAATAACATAGATGTACTTGGTCCGTATCATCTATATTCATCAGATCAATTAGAAGATGGCTAGTAATCTAAAAGCATTAAGATCAGATCTATATACTCCTCATGAATAAAATTTAAAATTAGAAATAAATCATACTGAATATTGCATCAAAAGAGTGGCTACACCTTAACCATAGTAAAAAAAATTTAGTTCAAGATAACAAGTTCAAAAATAGCAAATAAAATAAAAAGTATGAAAAAATTAGACTATTTATTCCCTGAACTCGGTTGTCCGTTACTCTTGGTGTGGAGAACTCGATGAAGAAGAAAGTTGCTTTGTGTACTGATCTTCAGAAGAAGAAAAGAAGAGGAAAGAAAAATAATAAGAATAAAAACTCTTTCTCTTCTCTCCCTAAACCTCTCTCTCTCTCACTGTTCTCTCTATTTCTTCCTATTTTCTCTTTTTTTTTAACTCTCTATTTTTGTTCTCCGCATCCTCCCTTCGGTAATAGTAGGCTGCCCCCTTTAAATAGGCTAAGAGATGGATTTTTGGAAGAAATCCTAACCAAATTGGGTTTAAAACTCTTAACACAAGTCAAATTAAAACCCTGGATAATTCTGGCCTTCAGATCAGCATCCAATAGATTAAAAACTACTTAAAAATTCTTTTTAAAAACCTAATTCAAGTCAAAATTAACCTCAGCCATCGGATCTTCTTGATGATTAAATCGAGACTGTCGGATCACATACAGGAGCCTTTAGATTCCTAGTTAAAACTGGTAACACATCTCCACCATTGGATCTCGACTGGGAGTCGCATCCACCATTCGTCAGCGCACAGATTTTTGCTGTTCGATCAAATTTCAGTGAACAACATCCATTGGATCTGGCAAAATTTTCAAAATACCCTCTGTAGACAGTATGCGAGCCCGACGTTGCATGGATCGTTACTTTCTTCAGCTAATCAGAGCATGCTTGTCCTTATGAAATCTCCGAAATGCCCTTGCCTGGTTACTATAGCGGTCCACCATGCACCGCAAAAAATTCTGATGTCAGCGCGGCATAAGCAGGGCATTAGTAGGTGGTCAGTCTGGTTCCAAGTGCGATCAGGTTGGATGGTCTGTTGAGCAAATTTTTTGAGCCAGTTTGAACCAGACCGATCGATATTTAAAAATTAATTTATTATTATTATTATTTTCATTTCCTTTGAAATTTAATTTTGGGCTCGTTTGAAGTCCGTTTTGCTTGAAATTTATTTCATCTGAATCAAAAAAATAAGATCTTCATATTGGTAGTCTTATTTTCTACAAAAGATTAATAAAAATATCAATTTCTTAAAATTAAGTTAATTTATTTTATAATTTAATACTTTTATTAGTATATTTGTATCATTTATCAGGTTGTTTTCAGCTTACCAATCGGCACAATCCATGGCACGGTCTAGAACCTACTGGCATGGTCTAGAATCCATCAATAAGGATTCTCTTACCTACCAGCATGGCACGGCCCAAGGCTACCGACATGGTATGGAACCCATCGGCACGGCCCAAAACCAATCGGTGGAGGTTCTTTTAGCGATCGACATGATCCATGGTCATCGACATGGCCCAAAATCCACTAGCAAGGATTCTCTTATCGATCGGTATGACCTAGGGCCATCCATGACTGCCAATATGGCACGATATAAGGTTGCCGGCACAGTCCAAAATTAATTGGTAGGAGTTCTCTTATCTACCGACATGGCCCACGATCACCAACATGTCCCAGAATCCTCCAACAGAGGTTCTCTTTAGATAGTATTATAAAATATTATAAATATTATTATAAATATTATAAATATTATTATAAATGGTATAAATGATCCTTAACAAATATTACTACAGAATTAAATAAAATCATACCTGCAGCTATGGAGAGGAGGTCACACAGGGAAGTGGGAGGTGGGGCTGACAGCCAGGTCGACCAGGGAAGAAAGAGGAGTTGGGGGAAGGTGGCAGGACCGACTGAGGAAGAAGGAGGAGGTGGGGAGGTGGTGGGGCTATCTAAGGAAGAAGGAGGAGATGGGGGAGGAGGCGGTGCCAGCCGAGGAAGAAAAAGGTGGAGGGCCCAGTCGATGGACACCGAGGACGAGCGTCTCCATGGTGGTAGGCTAGAGGCAAAGAGGACAGAGAGAGAGAGAGGGAGAGAGGGAGGAGGACCTCACCGGTGGTAAAGAGGAGGGAGAGGAAAAATGAAAATGGAGTGGGTTCTATGGGAAAAATGATCTAACTTATGATAGTGGTTTTTAAACCACTGCCATAGGTCTATGGTAGTGGTTACTAAAAATCATTGCCATTAGGACTGAAAGTGAACCAGGTGAGTTGGGTTTTACCTCTACCCGAGCACAGCCCGAATTTTTTTCAGGCTTCAATCCGGGCTTAGGCCAAAAATTTTTTAAAAATTCTAGGTCCGAGCCTGATCCGAGCCTAGCCGAAAGTCCGATTGGGCCGGCCCTCCTCACCGATAGGGAAGGACGCTTGGACAGTGGCAGATGGAACTTTCCCTTCTCACCGTGGGGTGCAACACAAGGGGGATGGAGCGATGGGCAGAGCTATGGAGGGGTGCCGGAGGAGCCAGCAGGGGGATGGGGGTGTTGAGGGAGCCATAGGGGGTGGTGCGATGCGACAGGCCACGAGGGTGCCTGGGAGCCATAGATGGGTGCGGGGGTGTGGGGCCGTGGGGTGCCAGAAGAGCTGTAGATGGCACAAGGGTGCGACAGGCCATGGGGGAGTCACAGGGGGCAGGGCGGTGCGACAGGGGGTGGGGAGCAGGGGGTGCGGGGGTGCGATGGGCCATGGGGAGCTAGGGAAGTCGCAAGGAAGCAGGGTGGTGCGACGGGCCATGGGGCTACCGGGGAAGCCGCAAGGGGCGCGGCCATGTGGGGGTGTAATGGGCCAGGTCGGTGTGGTGCAGCCCGAACGCGGGAGCTAGGGGAGGGCCAAGAGGAAGAGGGGAGGGGGGGTTCTGTGCCGGGGGAGGGTGGTTCGCATGGGGTGGGGGTTTTAAAATGGGTGGGTTTAAATTGGGCCTGGGCTCGGGCTGGGCTAAGGTAGGCCCGAGCCCATTCCGAAAATAAAATGAGCTCTATATTTTGGTCCGAGCCTAGCTTAAATGGTTTCGGACTAAGCCCAAAGCCTAACCCGAAGTCGGATCGGTCGGAGCCCACTTCCAACCCTAGCTACCATAGGTCTATAGCAACGGTTACAAAACCACTATCATAGTTTAATATCAATTTTTTTGAATATGGTATAATTCTAAAATTTAATATCCATCTTCATCATTCATTATCTTAATAATTATTATCAGAGTATCATCAGAAAAGATCGTCTCGATCCGATAACCCTAGTTTCATCGATCAATAAAGTTTGATTTTGATGATTATGAACGACAGCATGATGATCTGATATATAAAGATCATCGATGAGTCCAAAAATCTGCAATGATGATCTTGATGATGTTTGTAGTACACTATCAAAGTTTTACTTCAATCGAATATCGTTATCATGGTCAATTTAGTACAAAATTTTTTCGACTATTAAATAAGAAATGAGTATTCGAAGGATCAAACGACGTTCAATTATGAGATAATTTTTTAGATAAATAATTTTGGCTACTACTTTAATTATTTTTATGAGAGTGATCATAAAATTCAAACCATGCATTTAAGAATAATCCAAAACTATACATCGATCGATGCCGTTCTTAAACTCCTTAAGTAATTATGCTTGTACTTTTGCAAGATCTACTTAACGTGAATAGTTCATACATAAATGATTTAGATTTTATGATCATCACCATACAAAATAATTATAGTTATAGCAAAGACATTTATCTAAAAAATTGCCTCATAATCGGACGTTGTTTGGCCTTTTGATCACTTGTTTCTTATTTAACGGTCGAAATTATTTCATTCTAAATAGACCATAATAATGAAATCTGATTGAAGTAAAACTTTGATAATATACTACAAACATCATCGAGATCATCATTTTAGATTTTTGGATTCATCGGTGGTCTCTATCTATTAGATCGTCATGCCATCATTCATGATCGTCAAAATCAAATTTTACTAATCGATGAAGATAAGATTATCGGATCAAGATAATTTTTTGTGACGATACTCTAATAATAATTATTTAGATAATGAATGATGAAGATAGGTATTAAATTTTAAAATTATACTATATTTAGAAAAAATATGAAAAGAAAAATATAGTAGCGGTTATGCATAACCACCGCAATAGTCCAGATCTATATAGCAGCGGCTAGAAAAAACTGCTACCAAAGAAGATCTATAGTAGTGGTTACTGTAATTGCTGCCATAGGTCCAACCTATTGCAACAGTTATCAGATAACCACTGTAATAGATCGAACTATGGTAGCGGTCAAGATTATCCGCTGCCATTATTGGAAGCGATTAAGTAACAGCTGCCATATGTGCATCCCATTACGGTGGTTATCTATAACCATTACTATAGGTCAGACCTATGGTGGCGGTTACACGTATTCACTGCTATAGATCTCCTATATAGCAGTTTTTTCTAACCGCAGCTATAAATCTAGCATATGGCAGTGATTCATTGTAACTGCTGCCGTAAACCTTATGGCAATGATTTTCGAACCGCTGCAATAGTAAGCATTATTGTAGCCTCATTCTATTATGCCCTCTCTCTCCAACTGATCTCTGGATTGCTCGATCTTTGGTTTTGCCCCCTCTCTCCAGCCGCTCCTCTCCTTCTCCCGAGCATCAATTAGTGGCTGAGAGCCGATTGCGCCTCTCTAGGCTCCCGCTCTCTCTAGAAACCTCCTCTCTCCTCCGGATGCCCCCTCTATCCAGCCGATCTTTGGACTGCTCGATCTTTCGATTGCCCCTCTCTCAGGCTGCTCATTTCTGTCAATCAGCTACTCATCCACCACCACCAGAGAGGTTTGCTTCTAAGATCCACCATCTTTCGAGATTGATTATTTTGTTTATAATATATATATATATATATATATATATATATATATATATATATATATATTGCATGATCTAGGAAAGATTGATCAAGGATCTTAGGAAGCCCTACCATCATTCCTAGGGTGACAAATAAGTTTATCCTTCCCAAATTATCTCGATGATTTTATTAAGTTATCCCTATAATTTATTTTCATTGTACAAGTTTAGTCCATCATTTGCTTTCTTGTTATTTTGTGCCATAATGGGTGTTTTCTCGTTCAATGACTAGATTTCAGAAATCATGCTGCATATATGTCTGTATAAATGTGTCATAATGTGAGTTTGTTGAGTGCTGTGGAACCATGCGTGTTTGGGTGTTTCTTTGTAGTTTTGAGAGGCTCTCTGCAAGATGCTTGTTTAGCTCGTAGAAGTTTTTGTGTGCTATACAACTTATGTGGTATTCTTCTGTCATCCGTGAGTTGGGCAACTTTTAGCATTACCAGCAATAATACTTATTTAATGAGCAGGCTAGATTGGAATTGTGATGAGATTTTTTTTGTTTCCTCTTTGTGAGGATTATAAGTGCATGTCTTAGGAATTATCAACATCAAGGAATGCTAATTTTCTCTTTTTGTTTCAATTTTTTCGTGCTCTTGACACTCTGTCTTTTATTTTTAATTTTTTGAAACATTAAAAGAAAAGGATAATGGTTGCTTGTTATAGCAAGCTAATGGTATAAATCCGAGCTCAGAGCGGTCAATAGGAAGTAATATTAACCAATATTTAATTCCCCTTGGTGAAAAGACTGCACATAGGCAGGATCGTATAATCTACTAGGAGGGATTCTACAATGTGGCATTTACTTTGCGTCAGTTATTCTTTACAAATCCCTGTGAAAACTACATTGTATTAAGAGGAGAATCATGTTGACCAAGAAATTACCCCTCTAGTAATAATTAATTAATATCTTTTTTATATTTTTTCAGAGTAGACAAATTGACAATTGGTTTATCATAAGCAAGGCATAATGCCATGACAAAGGATCAACAATGAAAATAGCTGCACTTATTGGTTCGCGTGAAAAGTCTTCCATGGATCCGAGAATAAATAATTTTTCCCCGTCCCAAGAATAAGAACCTTCAACTTGCATTTTCCTTGTACTCGTTGGCATATATCGAATGACACAACAATCAACAAATACATTGATTTCGTGAATGTGCTAACTTTGTGTGCTTCAGTATATCTTGTTAGTCAGGTCACATTCACTGATCAGTCTCCAATATATGATCAATTATAAACATTTTTCCAAGGAAAGTATAGTTGATAATTATTGGAGGATGTTAATCCATCTCCCGACTCATCAGCTTGTAATCGATGAATCACCGGTCTCTAATGGAAATCCACTAACATAACGATAGAAATGCCGACATGCTACCATCCGGTAAGCGCGCAGTCCGATAGACCGACTAACTATCGATCAAAAATTATTTGGACGACTATCAATTATCCTTTCTCGAGCCATCCGACCAATCATTGCTTGGTCTCAAGTCCTCTGACCGACCAATCGCCGGTCGGTAGAGAATCAGCTAGCCGACCGATCAATAATCAATCGGCCTCAAATCAACCGATCGATGATCGATCGGTACAAAATCAATCGACTGACGATCGATCAGCATAATGTCAGCCGACCGATAATCCATCGGCCCCAAATCAACCGACCGACGATCGATTGGCATAAAATCAACCGACCGACGATCGATTGGCATAAAATCAACCGACCGATGATCGGTTGGCATAATGTCAGCCAACCAACGATCCGTTGACACAAAATTAACCGACCAACGATCGGTTCGTACAAAGTTAGCAGACCGATGACCTATCGGCACAATCAACCAACCGACTGATGATCGGTCGGCCCCAAATTTGATGACTGATCGATGGGAGCTCTCCAAACAACCTATCTGGCTCTCGATCGGCTCTACAAAACCATCCCTGAGAAGAGTGGGCAACGATGATTAGTGGATAGTTTTAATTACTTACCCATGATCACACTATATTGGAAAAAGAGAAATCCATATACTCAGCGATTATCAGTCCGACACCTATGAAGGAAAGGTAACCTAATCAGTTTGGGAGATTATCTAATGCTTTTAGAGCAATCTCTATTACTTTGCTCTTAGATTCCTAATCAACTAGTCACTCTACTAATTTATAATATCGAAGGGTTTCCGCTGGAGCCAACTCTGGTCAGTGCGGACTTACTCTTATAGATTTTCGCTTCGATTGAGGCGCAGGTGATTGGCCGCAACAGATTGGCAGCCAAGAAGGAGAAAACTTTGGATCAATAGCAAAATCCTAAGGATGGCAAAATGCACACTCCAACTTGCCCAGCTTTGCCAGTCAGTCGTCTCGGCGAGAAGTACTTCTCCCTCCACTGCCATCAATGGCGGAACCGAGTTCTTCACTTTAGTAATTATGAGGATGCGCAAAGCTCAGCAACTAGCTGGTTGACACGTAGGTCCAAAATTCTGACAGAGACTGTGTGCAATCTCCAGCAGCAACCACCCCATAGTGCGCAGGTGGCACCATCCAGGTATAGCCATCATGAAACCAAGGTGCTCAGTCTCTTCTTTCACAAGTGGACTGTCTCGATGCTCGCATCGAATGAAGTCTCCATCTCCTGTCGCTCGCGAGGAACTGCTCGACGATCGTGGTGGCCATCTTCCCTTCCTCTCATCGGAGTCAACATAAGGGGAAACGATCGTGCGGCCCTAAACTTCCTCTTTCCACCTAGTTCATCAGGAGGATCGATGCCTAGGACATCCCATGAGCAATGGTTAAATGACTATGAGCGAAAGCTCAAAAAAATTACCGTCGACTAGCCAAATCCAAGAGGATGCGAAGGAAGGGTCCTCCGAGGCCTCTGCATCCCTACGACCTCCCTTCTCCTCGCGTATCTTAAACATGTCACCCATCGTGATTCAAGATACCTCAAGTGGAGTCATATGATGGCTCCACCAATCCAATCGATCATCTCCAGAGCTAACAAGGCTCTTATGATGATCTAGGAGGCGAATGACGTCCTCATGTGCATCGGCTTCCTGGCTATCCTTCGGAAAGCTACTCGAGCCTGGTAGTCCAGGCTTCAGTCGGAAGCATCAACTCCTTCGAGCAGCTTGAAGACCCTTCTGGCCTACTTCAGCACCAGCCGAAGGAAGCCACGAGCCTTAGATAGTCTCTTCTCGATCAAGCAGAATGAAGAAGAGACTCTTCGAGCCTTCGTGGCATATTTTAATTCCGCCACACTTGAGGTCTGAAGCCTTAATGAAGAAGTGGCAGTTTCGGCCATAAGATAGGATCTGGAGGACTTTTGATTTACCTACTCGTTGAATAAGAACCTTCCTCAGACTTATGCCAAACTTCTGGAGCACGTAGATAAATACATTCGCATGGAAGAAGATGCTTCTGATCGGCACCAACAAAATGAAAAGGATTAGAAAAAGAAATAACGAAAGAATGATGCTTCAATCAGCCCCAACCAATCCATTCCGAACAAAAAAGCAACATCCTCCCGACTGAGCCCAATGCTGACCCATTTGAAGATTCGGTACGATAATTATACTCCCCTTTCCACTCCACAAGCTCAGATCTTGATGGAGATCGAAGGGAAGGAATACCTTTGTCGACCCCCATCGATGAAACGTCCAAGCAAAGACCAAAAAAGTACTATCGATTCCATCATGACTACGGTCACAACACCGAACTTTGCTTTCAGCTAAAGGATGAAATCGAGGCACTCATCTGGTAGGAAGTTCAAAGCAAATTTTGCTCGACTGCCCAACTCGATAGCATGTCGATCGACCACCACCATTAGAGGAGAACCATCAAAATCGATCGACGGTTGGGATGATCAATATGATTTCTGGGCGACCAAGAGCCATGGGGGCAATATCCAAAGAAGAATCGACTAAGAAATGACCATTTGCTCCTGAGCGATAGAAGATTATCGGTGAAGAAGTGGACAAGCTCCCCATCGGCTAAATGTTACAACTAACTAACGGTTGGCATACCACAGTCGGCATGATTCAACAACTGATTAATGGATAATGATCATCAGTCTGTATTTCTTTCAGAAAGAACCACCGCTCGGCACATCTTAAACAATCGATGAAGTTGATCAAAATAAGTTGGTCCCAGCGACATAACAACCGATCGATCGAAAAGAAGATTATCTTCTACAACTCAAATAGCCGATCGATGGACCAATCGACGATATTGATGCATAACTTCCTTACGAAATAATGAAGGAAGAAAGCATCAATCTACTGGTTGTGAACTAGTTGGTTTGCCCCGACTAGTGAAGAACACAACCAATACTAATTAGGCTATGGCTAAGTTGAAGGACTGTTGACTTATACCTGAATGTCATGATTAAATATGAGTTGGTAAAATGTTGACTAAAAGTTAGTTAAAAACTAATCGAAGGTTGGCTTATCCCCGACCATCGTATATTTCTAAAGATCAATCAAGTGATTGGACGATAAAATGCTGACCAAATGTCGGCTAAAAACCAATCCATGATCAGCTTACACCCGATCATCAAACACTTTAATGATCTAATTAATTGTGAGTTGGTAAAAATCGACTAAAAGTCGGTTAGAAACCAACCTGAGGTTGGCTTGCCCCTGAGCTATAAATATCTTAAAAAATGACTAAGTGTTGGCTGGTTAAAAATTCAACTATAAATCAACTAGAAAAATTGGCCAACAGTTGGTTATATAAAATCGACTAAGAATCGGCTAATGACTGACCAACCAAAGCACTTACAAGTCAAAGTTTTTTCTCATTACTATAAACAGAAAGTTACAAAAATGGACCTTAGTCCTTATAAAAGTTCAAACTTTAGTCCCGAAAAGAAAAACAAAAGTACAAAATTATTCATCGACTGACAGCACCGGAGGTTGATCAGAGATAACTTCGGCTTCAGCATCCATCGGCCCAACAACTTCAATCAGAGTAGCTTCTTGCCCCTTCGAGGGAACTTCAGCCACCAACTGAATAACTACGGCCGTCGATGCAGAAAGAATTGATGCACCTTCAATCGGAGTCACGGGAGCTGCAGGAAGTGTCAACTCAGTCGGGACAAAAGTAGTAGCAGGAGCATCTACATCCATCGAGCCCATGGGAGGTTCACCGTCACCTCCCTCTTCCTCTTCTTCAGCACCAGGGACAATGATGTTGCTGAGGTCAAGATCAAGAAAGAGCTACTGAATAGCATCCTGACCATCATTGAACCCGATCCAATAGGAAGCCTCACTTTCTTGAAGGATGATGATCTTCAGGTCAGATGAGGTCTTGAATTCTTTGACGCCTAGCTCTTTCACTCGACCAAGATCCCATTGAAGAGCCTGGATCTCTACCTTGGTCGAAGATAACTCCTCGTCAGTAGTCTGCCACTTCTAATGCAAGTCCTCTACCTCTTTGGTCCAATTATCGTGGTCTTTCTCCAGCTTGTTCACGACGCACTTTTTCTTCTTAATGTGGCTCTTCTAGGCCTTCACCTCCATCTGAGCTGACTTAAGGTCGGACTGAACTGACTCAAGCTTAGATCTTACCAATCCAAGTTTGACTCTTAGATGAGAGACTTCATCGAATAAGTTCTTCTCTCGGGTAGCTGCATCCTTCTCCTGCTCCTTCAACCATGGAATCGTCGAGTCCCGTTCGGTGTTAGCAGCTGACACAGAGTCAAAACATGCACATCGAAGATTGGTCGTTCTACAGTAGACCGACTCAAGTTCGGCCATGTTGTAAGCCCACTGTTCATCGAAGATGAATCAAGTTAGCAAAAAATAAAAACAAAGAAGAGAGAGAAACAAAATGGATCGCCAACTTATCTCGATAAAAGTTGGGTAGAATGACCCAAACAAGTCAGCCAGGGTCTAACTCCTCGCCTCCTAATCGTTAGGAAGGAGAATGGCATGAACCAGACTCCTCACCAACTGGGGGTCAGAGAAAGCCGAACCACCTTTAGCGACCCAAATATCGACTCATTCGGAGTCCGTATATCCACGATTGGAAGCATTACTCCCAGCCGGTGCAGAAGAAATCAGTGCCTTTCCTTTCCTTCTGGTGGATGATTATTCTGGAGGCACCGACATTCACTCAGGTGTGGATGGAGATGTCGAGCACCTCCGATAAATCAAAGTTGGTCGTGGAGTGGATGCAACAACAACCGACTGAGCTTCCGACACAAGAGCAACAACCAACACGTCAATGGTGACGACATCTTCCTCCGATCATGTGATGGTCGGAGGGGCTTCAGAAGTTGCAGCAGCTACTAGAGCATGCAATGCGATGATGGGAGGAGCTGTCGGTGGAGCATCAGCAGAATCAAAAATAATCGAAGGATCAGTTGCTCGACTCTTCTTCGACGCACGTGATGAACTAGCGCCGAGTGCCACCCTTTTCCAAGTGGCAAATTGACTAACCTCATCTTCGAAAAGTCCGGTAGGAAGATACATCCCTACAAAATTGAGAGACATGGTTAGACTAATGTCGGAGACCAACCGAAGAAAAGAAAATCCAAAACTATAGACACTATATATACCTATCGACGGCACCGGACCAAGTTCGGCATTGTACAATGCTGCTTTGGTAATCAAGCTTTTCTGAGGAGGAACTTTCATATCCTTTAGCTTAAGAATGTCCTTCCGATCAATTGGATCCACCAGACTATTCTCATTCAGAAGGGTATTTGGCTCCCCCCATACTGAAGAAAAACCCCAAGAAGTCGGGGGTGAAGTAAAAAAGAATTGGATCTTTCAATCATGGATAGATGATGGAAGACCGGTGATGAAAGAAAGATCCCTCCTTGAGATAAAATACCACCATCTGTTGGGCTTCGAATGAGGATGAAGAGCAAAGAAAGGTCTGAACAAGAAAAGCCAAGGGATTGTCAGGATTAACCAACATAACAAGGCAAAAGTTATCAAAAGCTGAATAGAGCTCGATGCTAACTAGGCCGAACACACTAGATAGTAGTCGAAGATGTTCTGAAGGAACTCTGGAATGGGGAACCTAAGGCCTGGCCTAAGGTTTTCTAAATAAAAAGCAATATAACCCGATGGAGGGGAGATCACCCGACCATCGGGACCAAAGGCCAACAACCAAAAATCCTCCAAGATTTGATATTGATCCCAAAGTCATTCCACGACTGACGTCGTCAATGTGGAAGCCTCAACTGCTAGACTGAACGATGAACTACTATGAATGTCGGCCATACGTGCGACTCGAGAAAATAAAAAGAAAAGACAAAAAACATCAAAAGGAAGGTTTGAACTTCGAACCTGAGAGCTAAAAGATGAAAGGACAAGCAGACTTTCCAAAGGCTACAACTGTTGAAAGTCATAGAAGAAAAACCTTCGGGAGTGATCCTATATATAGGATCCACTGACGGTCGAGATGCATAGAAACCTCACTAGATGGTGACACGTGTCAGCTAATGGTCGGCTGGATGTCAAATTCCTCGAGCCCTAAGAACATAAGACTACTGATGGTGACCATTGAGATCCCCAAAGCATCTAATGACAACCTTATCGAACATCATAAAAATTATTAACGGTGGGTGGCAAAATGAAATTCAAGGCAGAGCCACGTGTCAACCTCCTGTGTTCAGCACATTAAGACAAAATGTGAAATCACTGCACTGGACATGGGTATGGGGGGCAACTATTGGGGGATGTTAATCCACCACCCATCTCATCAGTCTATTGTTAGATGTATGCCCTAGAAGCTAGATTAGCTGTCACTTGTAATACATTTTTAAGGATAATTTTATAATTTTGACTATAAATTAATAAATGGATTAACTTCTATCATAATGTGTATTTAAAAGTATCTATGATATATCCTTTGAGTTAATGGCAATGATAATTCATATTTTCAAGAGTTAAAAATTTAAGACATGAATTTTCATAATTAACTCATAAACTACTTCCGATAGTAGGATCATCACGATGATGGTGATCGATCTGGAAGCTTGGTGTACGATCATTTTTTTAGGATAGACGTATCTTGAGTCTATGGTGTAGAGACACTAGAGCGAGAGTACAGGTACTCATTAAAGAATGAGGGTACTGAGCATAATCACCTCGAGTAGTCATAAGAAAGCCTACCTTCTTGTCGATGACTGACTCGATCCTACAGTGATGTATCTAGTTTTTTGACCTGAGGTGTATCGGCAATTCATCTTGACGGTGTTATAGTTTGACTATACTATAACTCGATTTTCTAGCCATTCAAAATCCTAAGGAATATGTTGGCTATAGCATGTTCATTGTAGGAATTGGATTACCCCAAAAGGGGATCTATCTATCTCGATAGATGAGGAGTAGCCCTATGATAATCATGAGACTGAGTTCATAAGCCCATGGCCAGGGCAAAGTGAAGATGATAGAAAGAGTTTCTATTAAAATTTTATATTGGATTCGAATTGAATGATTAATTCATATGACGGACATTGGGTTTGACGAGTTCACCTTAACCCTAATCCTATCGGAGCTCAAGATAAAAGAACACAATCACATAGGTAACTATACCAAGAGGTTTGCTTTTAGTTTTGATAGATTGCTACTATATACTGCTAGGTGTTACTGGTGGATTTTGGAAGCAATTAGGATAATTTTGATGATCAATCATTCTAATTGTATGAATTAGAAAAGTTCTAGTTCATCGAAAAATATTTCGATGATGTCGATGATGGAGATCATGACATATCTCATTACCATAGAGAATTGAACCTAACTAGATCACACAAACAAGGGTTTTGGTCTGAATGTCAT
Source organism: Cocos nucifera (assembly GCA_006176705.1). Lineage (NCBI taxonomy): Eukaryota > Viridiplantae > Streptophyta > Magnoliopsida > Arecales > Arecaceae > Cocos > Cocos nucifera. The sequence goes on along the minus strand of QRFJ01001341.1, from coordinate 26,900 downwards.
CAATTGAGCTAAGCCAGTTTGATTGATTTGGATTAGATCCAATCATGTTCAAAGTAATCATGCTAGCACATGATTGAGCCTGACTTTCTCCTTCTGAAATCTTTTTGATTCATCGCAACCGAGTCAAATTTATTTTGACTCATTATTATATTTTGAATGGACTTATTTTTCATCTAAATGAATTAAGTTTAGATCAAATTAATTATAGAAATTAAATCTATTCATAGTCAAATTGGACTAGGGTCAAAAGTTGACCTATTTGAGAGAATTAAGGGTCACCTGATCAGATATTTCTAAAAAATTCTTTAGAAATTATTTTGACTTAATTTTTTGGGTATATGATAGAGCACGAGTTATGCATTGGGTATACCAAATTTTGTGATATTTGGAGGTGTCTAGACTGAGTTATGATAGAGTTTGATTTGGATCAAACTCTTAAGGAAAGAGTCCTAGGCGCAGTGGACTCTTCCTTATCTACTGATGCTGATATCTTTTTGAATTATTTTTGGCAAAAAAAATAGATGATAACTGGTGTATTTTTGTGGAGAATAAGTACTAAAGTCCTAATGATAAAATAAATGAGTTATTTTAGTCAAAAGGGACTCTAAGTAGGCATTGAACATAAAAGCCTTTCTCACGTCAAGGTGCAGGCAATGCAAGAAATAATTTTCCACACCTAAAGTCTATCATCCCTGATATCCCATGCCCCCTCTATCCTCTCCCTTCTTCTGTTCTACAAGCCTAAAATGTTAGGCAAAAATCTGAGAAGAAGGTCCAAGGTTTTTGGCACAATATTCCGTATCTACGTGATGGTGTTTGTGTGATGGACAGGCTGCCTTCAGAAATAATTTTGAAGATTCTTCGGATCATATCTGGATCTAATTTTTGGAGAAAAGGTTTATGAGAAGAAAATATTCAGATCCTATCTGAGTGGATACTAGTAGAGGCCAGGCGTATGCATAGCTCCTTCCAGAACCTCAAGAATCAATAGGATCATTATAGGATAATTAGATTACCCAATCAGATACTTTAAATTAAATCTGATTTAATTTTAATTTTTTAATTTTTAATATTAGATCACTATGATTAGATCTAAGAACTCTTAGATCTGATTGAATTATTTAAAAATTTTTAGAAAATTCCTCCTCAGATCTGATCAGATCTGCACGATCCTACGGTGGAAAATAGTATTTTTTCTTCAACTGGAATCAGAGCCATGCTAGCAGTTCTTCAGATCTACCTTAGCTCTAATTTTATTTTTATTTATGATATGATATTAAAAAGCTTTAGATGTCACATTAGATGTGATTAGATCTAAAATCAAAAAATAAAAAATTAAATAATTTAAATCTAATATGTATGAGATGAATGACTAGACTAGGTATAGAATAGTTCTATGTGTAGTCTAGTATGATCATGTATTTAATTTGATTAAATAAGATTTTAGATCTATTTATTTTCTATTATTTTGATGTTATAATTATTGTAATTAGATCTAAAAATAGAAAATAATTTTTTTAATTTTTGATTTATTCATATGAGATATGAAAGATGCATGCTTAGACTAATCACAGAATAGTTCTATAAGATGTCTTGAATAGTTTTAATTTTGATATGATCAAATTTAAAATTTTATTTTTTAGATTTAATATATGATATTTTAGATCTGAAAGTATGCATATTGATGATACATGAGATGTATGCAAGACATGTATTAGTTAGATCTTTTTATATGTGATATATGATCTAACTAGTTTTGTAGTAAAAAATTATATTTCTGATTAAGGAGTTTCTCATGGCCGTCTGATCATAAGAAAAAAGTAGAATTTAAAGACCCTCTCCTTCCATTTGATAGAATGTTCTTATGGCTTGTAGGGGTGCTGCGCGTTCGTCCTTAATCAAAAATCAAAATTTATTTTTCTATAAAATTCTAGATCCTAAAATCCTAGGATTTCTATTATATATATTGTTCATGAACCCAAAACTTAATTAAGAATTAAGATTATAAAATTAATTAGATCTAAAATTATGAATTTTTAGATCTTAGACATATTTATAAAATTGGGTTCGGACTTGGGTAGCTTAATTAGGTCTAGCGGTTGATCAAACTGAATCAAGAGTTGGTTAGGTGGGATTAAAGAAAGCTTAGATTTGACCAGCCTAATAGGATTAAGTTTGGGTCAAGATCAAATCACAATGAGATGTGACTTAATCAAATTAAGACTTAATTTGGCTTCGCAGTTCGAGCCTGGATTGTAGGCTAACTGAATTAGTTATGATTCGATAATTTGGTATCTAAGGTAAGTTTGGTAGATATGATTGATTGATTTTTAATTCAGAGCTACTCGATCTGAATGCGTTCTTGTCGAGTTAATGGCATATCCCTTCCATCGATCTCACTTATCTGGCCATTTGTGTCGATCTAGTTTTGATTTGAGATGGCTAACAATTCGAGCCAACCCATGCTACTAGGTTAGTCATAATTGTTATGACTAAGTCAAGTCAAGTTTAAAGAGACCTAAATTAAATCTTCCTAAGAAAATATTAAGTCTAAGATCATCCACCATTGTAGATGTGCGGGCTCTTTCTGGGGTTGATTGTTCTCGACTAGATACAATGGTTCAGTTGTACCAAAAAAATGCAATCATGTCTATTAGGCATTGAATGCTATGGATTAGAGGATGGGTTGGACCCAATATTTTGGTTACGGTGAGGAATCCAATTAGGAATCCAATCTATGCAAATAGTGGATTTGACTTAACTAAGGGGTGGATCAATATTCTGGACATGGTGAGATTCATGAATTAGAGATCAAGTTAGGGTGCACCATGATTAGAAAATCATTGGACAAGAGTTGTGCACTCATTGATTGACCCATCACCAATAACTATTAGATAAGATGGTGAGTCAGTTGGTGGGACCACACCATCCACTAGAAATCTATAATCATGGAGATTTTCGTATCTCTACCAAGGGAGTGTAGGGATCCGAGTAAATAGTGAAAGCCTAATTTATTTAAAAATAAAATCTCTAAATAAATTATTTAAGTCTAATTACAAAATCTAACTAGAAGCTTTGACTCTCTATAGAAAAATATCTGCATCCAATCCACTAGCTCGTATCCTGGATACCCATAGACTGATCGGATCCAACTACAAGGATTGGCTTTGAAACTTCAAATTTATTTTGGGTTTTGAGAAGTTGATTCATGTGTTGGAATAGGATCCTTCCATCTTACTAGCCCATCCATCCGTCGATCAGAGAGCGTTTCTCGAGAAGTGGATGGATGAAGATAATAATGCCAGGTATTACATGTTGGGCTAGATGTCTGATGAGCTCCAATGCCAACATGAAGACATTAAGACTAGCCACCAAATGTTGGCTCATCTGCAAGAGTTGTTTGGTGAACAGAATCGTGCAGCCAAATATCAAGTCACTAAAAAACTTTTTAAGGCTCAAATGTATGATGGATAGTCAGTCTAAATCATTATCTGATGATGATTAAGGACTTAGAAGAATTTTAGAAGCTCAGTGTCAAGTTAGATCAGGATCTATAGACTGACATAATTCTATAGTCCTTGACTGATGCGTATGGACAGTTCATCATGAACTACCATATGCATAAACTTCAGAATACCTTGGCTGAACTCATGAATATGCTGGTTACTGCTGAGCTTTTAATGAAAAGTTCTAAAGGCTCAGTATTTACTGTAGAGTAGACTTCTTTCAAGAGAAATTCTTTTGGAAAGAAGAAGAAGTCCGTGAAGAAGCAAAAGGTGAATGGTGGGAAGAAGAAGAAGGCAGAGCTGAAGAAGAAGGCTGCTAATAAAGAAAAATATTTCCATTGCAACACTAATGGTTATTGAAAGCGGAACTATCCTCTTTACCTGGCTAGTATGAAGAACAAGAAGGAGGTAGGTCCTTCTAGAGATATGCTCGTTATAGAATCTAATCTTATGGTTTCTTCTACATCTAGTTGGATGCCTGACTCTGATTCTAGTGCTCACTTATGCACTTCTATGCAGGATCTTAAGGATAGCAGGAGGCTAAGAGATGGTGAAATGATCCTACGCATCTGAAATAAGGCAAGAGTTGCTGCTGTGGTTGGGGGAGCCTATCCTTTGTGATTACCATCAGGATTAGATTTAGTACTTAGGGATTAATTTTATGTGCCCGCAGCAAGTAGGAATTTGATTTCTATTTCATGTTTAGCACAAGAAGACTATGTAATTAGTTTTCTTAAGGACTATTGTAATATTCTTTATGAAAGAAATAAAATTGCTAGTAATTTTCTTATAAATCATCTCTATCAGTTACATATTGATGTTTCTATTTTTAATATCGAGCAAAATATGAATGTTGTTAGATATGTGTGCCCTAGAAGCCAGATTGACTGACACTTATAATACACTTCTAAGGATAAAATTATAATTTTAATCATAAATAATAAAATAAATTATTTTTTATCATAGTGTATATTTAAAAGTATCTATGATACATTCCTTGAGTTAATAGTAATGATAGTTTATATTTTTAAAAGTTGAAAATTTAAGACATGAATTTTCATATATTAACTCATAAAATGCTTCCAACTATAAGATCATCATGAGGATGATGATTGATCCAAAAGATTGGTGTACGATCACTTCTTTTGGATAGATGAGTCTTGAGTCTATGGTGTAGAGATACCAAAGTGAGAGTATAGGTACTCATTAGAGAACGAGGGCACTGAGCGTGACCACCTCGAGCAGTCATGAGAAAGTCTACCTTCTCATTGATGATTGGCTCAAAGCTGCAGTAGTCTATCTGGTTCTTTGACTTGAAGTGCATCGACAGTTCACCTTAAGGGTGTTATAGTTTGACTGCATCATAACTTTCTCTCCTAGCCATTCAGAATCTTGAGGTGTATGTTGGCTATAGCATATTCATTATAGGAATTGGATTGCACTAATAAGAGATCTATCTACCTCGGTAGATGAGGAGTAGCCCTATGATGATCATGAGAATCAGGTCCATAAGCCCATGGCCATGGCAGAGTGAAATAATAGAAAGAGTTTCTATTAGGATTTTCACATTAGACTTGAATCGAATGATTAATTCATATGACGGATATTAGAGTTTGACGAGATCACCTTAACCCTAATCCGGTCGGGGCTCAAGATAAAGGAAATTAATCACACAGGTAACTACACCAAGACGTTCGCTTTCAGTTCTGATGGGATAACACCATATGCTGCTAGGTGTCACTGATCGATTTTGGGAGTAATTATAATGATTTGGATGATCGATCATATAGTTGTCTGAATCAGAAAAGTCTGATCCATTGAAAGATGTTTCGATGATGTCGATGATAGAGATCATGATATATCCCATTACTATACAGAACTGAACCTAACTGGATCACACAAATAAGAATTTGGATCTAGATATCATCAATTGGATTAACCCAGTTCAATTGATTTGAATAAGATTCAATTAGGTTCAACAAAATCGTGCTAGCATACGATTGAGCCTAATATTCTCCTTTAATAATCATTAAAGCTTATCTTGACTGAGCCAAATATGTTTGGACTCACTCAGGAATCTTTACTTAGTCTGACTGGAGCTTGTTCAGGTTAGAAAAGGGTTGTCTTAATTTATGAGATAAATTTGAGATAACACCTGCCATTTTTAGTCACCTACTAAATCTTATCTTCGGATATTTATCAAATATTGACCCTGGATACTTACACATTTGTCCATATATCATGCACCCATAGGAGAGAACTTGGAAACTTGTCCCCCTGCTAAAAAGTAGATAGACAAGGGGTGCATAACTAGGAAGGCGTGCACCCCATGAGGATAGAAGATGGAGTCCCATATAGATGGGACTCCAGTTGCTTCAGGGAATCAAACTAGGTGGCGCCAAAAAGACTTGTTTGACCCAGTCTTGGCACTACCTAAGGAGATTTTTAAGGGACTCTAATTTGAATGGATCAGATGATGTCATCCCATCAATCAGATTCAGATTTGATTGCACAAAGGGCCATGTTTGGCTAGGATGATGTGGCACTGCATGGCGCAACAGGGTCTATATAAATCCTGTCTGTGCTAGAATTCAAGGATTTTGCCTTTAGCCCATGCCACATAGCCCCTCTCCCTCCTTCTCGATGCCACCCTCTAATCCTCTCTCTCCTCTCTATGCCCAAGGGACTTTGGGCATGAAGAAGGTGCGATCCAAGCAAGTAAAAAGCACCAGGAAAGGAAAAGGATAGCACTGCTGCAAAAGACAACGACTGTTCTTCAAAAGCCATTTTGAAGACCTTCAAGATCAGATCCAAATTTGATTTTTGGAGGATTGATTGAGAAGGAGAAGATCTTTAGATCCTACCTGAGTGGATACCAATAAAGGTTAGGCACTTGCGTGGCTACATCCAGAACCTCAGGCAAGCATCAGAATCATCACAGGATAATTGGATTATCCAAAACAAAGGTATAATTAAATTAGATTTAGTTTTAATTTTAATTTTTATTATCAAATTAATGAGATTAGATCTAAGAAGTCTTAGATCTAATTAGGATCTTAGAAAAATTTTTTTGAAATATCCCTCCTGATCCAATCAGATCTGAACGAACCTGATCCAGAAAATAAATTTTTTCCTTCAATTGGTATCAGAGCCAGATTCCATAATTCATTAGATCTAATTTTAATTTATTTTTAATATAATAATTAGATAATTTTAGATGTCATATTAGATATGATTAGATCTAAAATTAAAAGATTAAAAATTAAATAATCTAGATCTAAGATGTATGAGATGCATGACTAGACTAGGAATAGAATTATTCTATGTGTAGTCTAGCATGATCATAATTTTAATTTAATTAATTATAATTTTTAGATCTATTTATTTATTATTTTTTGATATTATAAATATTATAATTAGATCTAAAAAATAGAAAATAAATTTATTTAATTTGTTCATATGAGATATGATAGATGCATGTTTAGACTAGTTATAGAATAGTTCTATAAAATTTTTTAGAATAAATTTTAATTTGATATGATCAAATTAAAATATTATTTTTTAGATATTTATGAAATAATTTAGATCTAAAAATATGCATAATATGATACATGAGATGTATGCAAAATATGTTTTTAGTTAGATTAATTTTATATATATGATATATGATGTAGATCTAACTAATTTTGTAGATTTATCATGTTTCTGATTAAGACATTTTTCTTGGCCGTTCGATAATAAGAATGAAGAAGGATTTAAAGGCCCTCTCCTTCCATTCAATGGGGTGTTCTTATGGTGTGTAGGGGTGCTGTGCATTTGACCTTAATCAGAAATCAAAACTTATTTTCTATAAAATCCTGATCTTGAAACCCTAGGTTTTTATATTTATGTTTTGTTTATGAACCCTAAACTTAATTGAGACTTAAGATTATGAAATATATTAGAATTAAAATTAAGAATTTTTAGATCTAAGACATATTCATAAAATTGGGTTTGGGCTTGGGTAGCTCAATTAGGTCTAGCGGTTGATCAAATCGAATCAAGAGTTGGTTAGGTGGGATTAAGAGTACTTAAATTGACCAGCCTAATAGGATTAAGTCTGGGTCAAGGTCGAGTCACATGAGTGATCGATCAAGTTAAGACCTAATTAGGCTCAGTGGTTAGAGTCTGGATTGTAGGCTAACCTGATTGATTCTGACTCAATAATTTGGTGTCTAAGGTATGTTTGGCAGATATAACCGACTGATTTTTAATTGGAAGCTACTCGACTCAAATACGTTCTTGTCGAGTTAATGGCATATTTCTTCCACCGATCTCACTTACCTGGCCATGTTTGTTGACCCAGTCCTGATCTAAGATGGCTAACAATCCGAGCTAACCCATGCCACTAGGATTAGTCATAATGGTTATGGCTATGTCAAGTCAAGTTTAAAGAGATCTAAATCAAATCTTCCTAAAAAATGATTAAGTCTAAGATCTTCCACCATTATAAATGTGCGGGCCATTCTCGGGGTTGATTATTCTTGGCTGGTCATGGTGGTTCAGTTGCATCAGGAAGACGCAACCATGTCTATTAGGCATTGGATGCGACGGACTGAAGGATGGATTGAGCTCAATATTTTGAATACGGTGAGAGACCCAATTAGGAATCTAATCTATGCAAATGGTAGGTCTGACTTAACTAAGAAGTGGATCAATATTTCGGACATGGTGAGATTCATGAATTAGAGATTAAGTCTAGGTGCACCATGATTAGAGAATCATTGGATAAGAGTTGTTCACTCATTGGCTAACCCATCATCAATAACTGTTAGGTGAGGTGATGAGTCAGTTGGTGAGACTGCACCATCCATTAGAAATCAATAATCATGAAGATTTTCACATCTTTACTAAGAGAGTGTAGGGATCCAAAAAAATAGTGGAAGCTAATTTGTTTAAAAATCAAACTCCTAAATAAATTGGTCAAGTCTTAATTATAAAATCTAACTAAAAACTTTGACTCTCTATAGAAAAAAGAAAAATATCTGTGTCCAACCCACTAGCCCGTATCTTGGACACCCATAGACTGATCAGACCCAATTACAAGGATTAGCTTCAAAACTTCAAAATTATTTTGGATTTTGAAAAGTTAACTCATGTATTGGATCAGGATCCTCCCACCTTACCAGCTCGTCCATCCATTGAATAGAGAGTATCTCTTGATAAATGGATGGATGAAGATAATACGATCAGATACTACATGTTGGGCTCGATGTCAGACGAGCTTCAGTACCAATATGAAGATATCAAGACTGTCCAACAAATATTGGCTCACCTACAAGAGTTGTTTGGTGAACAGAGTCGCACAGCCAAATATCAGATCATTAAATGATTATTTAAGACTAAAATGCATGATGGGCAATTACTCCAAGATCATTATCTGATGATGATGAAGGACTTGAAAGAGCTTGAGAAGCTCGAAGTGAAGTTAGATCAAGATTTATAGAATGATATAATTCTGCAATCCTTGACTGATGCGTATGGGCAGTTCATCATGAACTCCATATGCATAAACTTTAGAATACTTTGGCTGAGCTTATGAATATGTTGGTTACTGCTGAGCTTTCCATGAAAAATTCTAAAGGCTCAGTACTTGCTATGGAATGGACTTCTTCCAAGAGAAAATTTTTTGGAAAGAAGAAGTCTATGAAAAAGTAGAAGATGAAAAGAAAAGGAAGACAGAACTGAAGAAGAAAGTCGTTGACAAAGAAAAGTATTTTTATTATAATACCGACAGCCACTAGAAGCGAAACTGCCATACATACCTGACCATCCTAAAGAATAAGAAGGAAACAGATCCTTCTGGAGGTATGCTCGTTATTGAATCTAACCTTATAATTCTTCTACATCCAGTTGGATGCTTGACTCTAGTTCTAGTGCTCATTTGTGCACTTCTATGCAGAGTCTTGAGGATAGTAGGAGGCTGAGGGATGGTGAGATAATCCTATGCATCAAAAATGGAGTAAGGATTGCTGTTGTGGCCATGGAAACCTACCCTCTTCGACTACCATCTAGCTTAGATTTAGTACTTAGGGATTGTTTTTATGTGCCTGCTACAAGCAGGAATTTAATTTCTATTTCATGTTTAGCATAAGAAGGCTATGTAATTAGTTTTCTTAAGGACCATTGTAATATTCTTTATGAAAAAAATAAAATTGCAAGTGATTTTTTTATTAACGGTCTCTACTAGTTACATATTGATGTATCTATCTTTAATATCGAACAAAATGTGAATGCCATAAGATCAAAATGACCAAGGAATAATCCAAACGATAGGTATCATGGCACCTAAGGCTAGGTCATATAGCAGAAGATAGGACTAACAAATTGGAGAAAATTGAACTATTGAGTCTGTTGACTTTTGAGTCATATCCAATTTGTGAATCATGTCTTCATGGCAAAATGACTAAGCTCCCTTTTGTAGGACATGGGAAAAGGGCCATGGAACTACTTGTCCTTGTACATACTGATGTGTGCAGCCCATTTGATATGCCGGCTAGAGGCAACTTTGACTACTTCATAACCTTTATCAATGATTTATCTCGGTATCGGTATGTGTATCTTATGAGACACAAGTCTGAAGCCTTTGAAAAGTTTCAAAAATTCAGACATGAAGTTGAAAAGCAAACTGAAAAATCCATTAAGGTTCTTCGATCAGATCGAGGAGGTGAATACCTTAGTCAAAAATTTCTGAACTATCTCAAGAAAAATGGCATAGTTTCTCAATGGACTCCATCTAGAACATCTCAACTCAACGGAGTTTCAGAATGGAGGAATCGGACCCTATTAGATATGGTTCGATCCATGATGAGCTTCATAGATCTTCCTGATTTTCTTTGGAGACATAGTCTATTAACTGCTATATATTTACTGAATAGGGTTTTCTCTAAAATCATTTGTACCACACCGCATGAGATATGGCATGGTAAGAAATCAAGTCTAAGTCATCTCAGAATTTGGGGTTGTCCAGCTCATGTCAAAGACAACAAGTGGATAAGTTAGACTATAGGTCCTTTAGAGCTCGATTCATAGGATATCCTAAAGAGATTAGGATATTATTTCTACATTCCAAAAGACCATAATGTGATTATGAGTCGGCATGCCATCTTTCTTGAAAAATAGTTCATTCAAGATGATGGCATTGGAAAGCAGATCAAGCTCGAGGAGAAAATCTCACAAGAGCAACGACCTAAGGACACTACGGAACCAAATCAGGTTGAGCCAATACAATCACTACCTCCTCCACCTTGTAGATCGAAAAGGGTTTTCCATCCCTCTGAGAGGTACTTAGGTACTATTTCAGAGAAAGTATAAAAAATGTTCCTCGTAGGTAATAGGATTCATGGTGATGATCCCAAAACCTATGACAAGACAATATCAGATATTGACTTTGAAAAATGGTTAGAGGCAACGAAGTCAGAAATTGACTCGATGCAATCAAACCAAGTCTGGACCTTGGTAGATCCATCAGAAGGTATAGTATCTATTGGGTGTAAATAGATCTACAAGAGAAAGATTGGTGCAGACATGAAGTGCTAAAGAGGTTTAGCATGGAAAACTCCAAGAGGAGATTGGTACGCTTCAGACATGGCATTCATCTCTCCAAGAAAATGTATCCCAACACACTTGAGGAGATTGAACGCATGAGCAAGATCCGTTATACTTTAGCAATAGGGATCCTCATATATGCCATGTTATGTACACGACCTGATATAGCCCATGCTATGAGTGTCACGAGTAAATATCAGTCAAATTCAGGTGAAGAACACTGAACTTCTATGAAATGTATCTTTAAGTACTTAAGAAGAACTAAGGATATGATGTTGGTCGTTGGTAATGGAGAACTCCAAGTTCAGGCATATACAGACTCAGATTTTATGTTCGATATAGATGATCGAAAGTCGACATCTGGGAGTCTATTGTGTGTAATGGTAGTGCTTTCAGTTGGAAGAGTTCTAAGCAGATAGTGATAGCAGATTCCACCATAGAAGCAGAGTACATCGCTACGTCAGAAGCTACGAAGGAGGCATTCTGGTATAAAAAGTTCACCATAGAGATTGGAGTGATGCCATCGGATGCCATTTCTCTATACTGCAATAATAATGGTGCCATAGCCCTTGCTAAGGAGCTAAGATCTCACAAAAAATCTAAGCACATCGAGCGGCGATATCACCTCATCCGCAATTATCTTGAGAAAGGTTACGTCGAGGTCAAGAGAGTCGACTCCGCAGATAATGTGGCAGACCCACTTACAAAGCTGTTGGGCCAGCAAAAGATTGAAGCCCATCTTTAGAAGATGGGACTTAGATTTGTAGCCAATTAACTTTAGATTAAGTGGGAGTTTGTTAGATATGTATGCCCTAAAAGCCAGATTGGCTGACACTTGTAATACACTTCTAAGGATAAAATTATAATTTTAACTATAAATAATAAAATAAATTATTTTCTATCATAATGTATATTTGACAGTGTCTGTGATACATCCCTTGAGTTAATGATAATGATAGTTCATATTTTCAAGAGTTAAAAATTTAAGACATGAATTTTCATTATTAACTCATAAAATGCTTTCGACCGTATGATCATCATGAGGATGGTGATTGATTCAGAAGGTTGGTGTACGATCGCTTCTTTTGGATAGATGAGTCTTGAGTCTACGGTATAGAGACACTGGAGTGAGAATATAGGTTCTTGTTAGAGAACGAGGGCATTAAGCATGACCATCTCGAGCAGTCATGAGGAAGTCTACCTTCTCGTCGATGACTGACTCGAAGCTGCAGTAGTGTGCTTGGTTCTTTGACCTGAGGTGCATCGGCAGTTTACCTTAAGGGTGTTATAGTTTGACTACATCATAACTCGATCTCCTAGCCATTCGGAATCCTGAGGTATATATTGGCTATAGCATGTTCATTATAGGAATTGGATTGCACCAATAAGGGATCTATCTACCTCGGTAGATGAGGAGTAGTCCTATGATGATCATGAGAATCAAGTCCATAAGCCCATGGCCATGGCAAAGTTAAATAATAAAAAGAGTTTCTATTAGGGTTTTCACATTAGACTTGAATCAAATGATTAATTCATATGATGGATATTAGGGTTTGACGAGATCACGTTAACCCTAATCCCATTAGGGCTCAAGATAGAGGAACTTAATCACACGAATAATTGCACTAAGAGGTTTGCTTTCAGTTCTGACGGGATGTCACCATATACTGCTAGGTGTCACTGGTAGATTTTGGGAGCAATTAGAATGTTTTGGATGATCGATCAAACTAGTTGTCTAAATCAAAAAAATTTTGATCCATCGAAAGATATTTCGATGATGTCACTGATGGAGATCGCGACATATCCCATTACCATACGGAGCGGAACCTAACTGGATCACACAAACAAGGTTTGGATCTGGATATCATCAATTGGATTAACTCAGTTCAATTGATTTGAATAAGATTCAATTAGGTTCAAGAAAATCATGCTAGCACATGATTGAGCCTAATGTTCTCCTTTAATAATCATTAAAGCTTATCTCGACTGAGCCAAATGTGTTTGGGCTCACTTAGGAACCTTTGCATGGTCTTACTGGAGCTTGTCCGGTTCAGAAAGTGATTGTCTTAATTTATGAGATAAATTTAAGATAACACATGCCATTTTTTATCACCTGCTAAATCTTGTCTTCGGACATTAGTCAAATGTTGACCTTGGACACTTAGACATCTGTCCATGTATCATGCATCCATAGGAGAAAACCTGAGGACTTATCCCTTTGCTAAAAAGTAGATAGGCAAGGGGTGCACATCTAGGGAGGCATGCACCCCATGAGGATAGAAGATGGAGTCCCATATAGATGGGACTCTAGTTGCTTCAGGGAATCAAACTAGGTGGTGCCAAGAAAACTTATTTGACCCAGTCTTGGTGCCACCTAAGGATAGTTTTGAGGGACTCTAATCTAATTGGATTAGATGATGTCATCCTACCAATCAGATTTAGATCTGATTGTACAAAGGGCTGTGATTGACCAAGATAATGTGGCACTGCATGGAGCAGCAGGGTCTATATAAATCCTATATGCGCCTAGAATTCAAGGATTCTACTTTAGCCCATGCCATATAGCCCCTCTCCCTCCTTCTCCATGCCACCCTCTAATCCTCTCTCTCCTCTCCACACCCAAAGGATTTTGGGCATGAAGAAGGTGTGATCCAAGTAAGTGAAGAGCGTCAGGAAAGGAAGAAGGCAGCACTATTGCAAGAGACAACGACTGTTCTTCAAAAGTCATTTTGAAGACCTTCAAGATCAGATCCAGATCTGATTTTTGGAGAATTGATTGAGAAGGAGAAGATCTTCAGATCTTATTCGAGTGGATGCCGGTGGAGGCCAGGCACTTGCGTGGCTACATCTAGAACCTCAAGCAAGCATCAGAATCATCACAAGATAATTGGATTATCCCAAATAAAGGTATAATTAAATTAGATTTAATTTTAATTTTAATTTTTATTATTAGATTAATAAGATTAGATCTGAGAAGTCTCAGATCTGATTAGGGTCTTAGAAAAAAAATTTTGAAATATCCCTCCTGATCCAATCAGATCTGAACGTACTTGATCCAAAAAATAGTTTTTTTCCTTCAATGCCATAGGATCAAAATGACCTAGGGATAGTCTAAATGATAGATATCTTTGGCACCTTAGGCTAGGTCATATAGCTGAAGATAGGGTTAACAAATTTGAGAAATCTAGGCTATTAAGTCCATTGACTTCTGAGTCATATCCGATTTGTGAATTATGCCTTCATGGCAAAATGACCAAGCTTCTTTTTGTAGGACATGGAGAATGGGCCACAAACCTGCTTGCCCTAGTACATACTGATGTATGTGACCCATTTGATGTACCAGCCAAGGGCAATTATATCTACATCATCTTTATCGAAGATTTATCTCAGTATGGGTAAGTATATTTGATGTGACATAAGTCTGAAGCTTTTGAAAAGTTCAAGGAATTCAGACTTGAAGTAGAAAAATAAATAAGAAACCCATAAAGATTCTTTGATCAGATTGAGGAAGTGAATACCTTAGTCAAAAATTTTTAGACTATCTTAAGGACACTGGCATAATCTCATAATAGACTCCATCTAAAATATCTCAACTCAATGAGATTTCAGAATGGAGAAACTGGACCCTATTAGATATGGTTCGATCCATGATGAGCTTCACGGACCTTCCTAAGTTTCTTTGGGGATATAGTCTGTTGACCGCTATATATCTATTGAATAGGGTTTCATCTAAAATTGTTCCTACCATACCGTATGATATATGGCATGGTAAGAAACCAAGTCTGAGTCATCTCAGAATTTGGAGTTGTCCGGTCTATGTCAAGAGACAACAGACAGATAAATTAGAGTCTAAGTTTTTTAGAGCTTGATTTATTGGATATCCTAAAGAGTCATTAGGATATTTTTTCTATCTTCTGAAAGATCACAATGTGATTATGAGTCGACACGCCATCTTTCTTGAAAAATAGTTTATTCAAGATAATAGCATCAAAAGATAGATTAGGCTCGAGGAGAAAGTCTTTCAAGAACCATGAGCAAAGGAACCTATGGAACCCAATTAGATTGAGCCAGTCCAATCACTACCTCATCCACCTCATAGATCAGAAAGAATTTTTCATCCTTCTAAAAGGTACTTAGGTACTATTTTAAAGAATGTAGCGAAAATATTCCTCATATGAAAAGGGGTTCATGGTGATGATCCCAAAACCTATGTTGAGGTGATATCAAATATCGACTCTGAGAAATTATCAGAGGCAATGAAGTCAGAGATTCACTCAATGCGTTCAAACCAAGTCTGGACCTTGGTAGATCCACCTGAAGGTATAGTACCTATTGGGTGTAAATAGATCTTCAAGAGAAAGATAGATGCTGATGGAAATGTAGAGACATTCAAAGCAAGGCTCATAGCAAAAGGGTATAGTCAGCACAAAGGCATTGACTATTAGGATATTTTTTCGCTAGTAGCCATGGTCAAATCCATCCGCATATTTCTTGCTGTTGTAGCTTATTTTGATTATAAAATATGGTAGATGAACGTAAAAATAGCATTCTTAAATGGATATCTTGAGGAAGATATCTATTTGGAATAGCTACTAGGTTTCACATTCAGTGATATTGATCACAAGGTCTACAATCTGTAAAGGTCCATATATGGACTTAAGGAAGCATCTCAAAGCTAGAATGCTTGTTTGAATAATATAATCAAATCATTTGGATTCATCAAGAATAAGAAGGAGCCCTGTATTTTCGAAAAGGTCAGTGGAAGTGTTGTTGTCTTTCTCGTACTATACGTGGATGACATTCTTCTAATTGGAAATGATATTCCCATGTTGACTACAGTAAAAATATGGTTGTCTAAAGAATTCTCCATGAAAGACCTAGGAGAGGCATCTTTATTCTAGAAATTAAGGTCTATAGAGATAGACCAAATAGGATGCTGGGACTCTCATAGAAAATGTACATAGAGGAGGTGCTAAAGAGGTTTAGCATGGAAAAATCTAAGAGGGGATTAGTGCCCTTCAGACATGAAATTCATCTCTCTAAGAAGATGTATCCCAATACATCTGAGAAGATTAAATACATAAGCAAGATCCCTTATGCTTTAGCAATAGGAAGCCTCATGTATGCCATGCTATGCACACGACTGATATTGTCCATGATGTGAGTGTCACGAGCAGGTATCAGTAGAATCTAGGTGAAGAGCACTGGACTTCTATGAAATGTATCCTTAAGTACTTAAGAAGGACTACGGATATGTTTTTAGTCTTTGGTAATGGAGAACACCAGATCCAAGGGTATACAGACTCAGACTTTATGTCCGATATAGATGATCAAAAGTCAACATCTGGAAGTCTATTTATGTGCAATGATGGTGCTATCAGTTGGAAGAGTTCCAAGCAGACTATGGTAGCAGATTCCACCATGGAAGTAGAGTATATCGTTGCATCAGAAGCTGCAAAAAAGGCATTCTGGTATAATAGATTCGCCATAGAGCTTAGAGTGCTGCCATCAGATGCCATCCCTCTGTACTACAACAACAATAGTGCCAAAGTCCTAGCTAAGAAGTCGAGGTCTCACAAAAAATTTAAGCACATCAAGCAGCAAGACCACCACATCCATGATTACCTCAAGAAGGGATACGTTGAGGTCAAGAGAGTCGACATCATAGATAATGCGACTGACCCACTGACAAAGCCATTGAGCCAATAGAAGATTGAAGCCCATCTTGAGAAGATGATACTTAGCTTTGTAGCCAATTGGCTTTAGGTCAAGTGGGAGTTTGTTAGATGTGTGCCCTAGAAGCCAGATTGGCTGTCACTTGTAATACACTTCTAAGAGAAATTTTATAATTTTGATCATAAATTAATAAATGGATTATCTTCTATCATAGTATGTATTTAAAAGTATCTATGATACATCCTTTGAGTTAGTGATAATGATAATTCATATTTTCAAGAGTTGAAAATTTAAGACATGAATTTTCATAATTAACTCATAAATTACTCCCAACCGTAGGATCATCACGAGGATAATGATCGATCAGGAAGGTTGGTGTATGATTGCTCTTTTAGGATAGATGTATCTTGAGTCTATGGTGTGGAGACATCGGAGCGAGAGTATAGGTACTCGTTAGAGAATGAGGGCACTAAGCATGACCACCTCGAGTAGTCATAAGAAAGTCTATCTTCTCGTCGATGACTGACTCGATCCTGCAGTGGTGTATCTGATTCTTTGATCTGAGGTGTATCGGTAGTTCACCTTGAGAGCATTATAGATTAACTACATAATAACTCAATTTTCTAGCCATTCGAAATCCTAAGGAGTATGCTGGCTATAGCATGTTCATTGTAGGAATTGCATTGTACCAACAGAGGATCTATCTATCTTGGTAGATGAGGAGTAGCCCTATGATAATCATGAGATTGAGTTCATAAGCCTATGGTCATGGCAAAGTGAAGATGATAGAAAGAGTTTCTATTAGGATTTCATATTGGACTCGAATTGAATGATTAATTTATATGACGGACATTGGGTTTCATGAGTTCACCTTAACCCTAATCCTATCGGGGCTTAAGAAAGAAGAACACAATCACACAGGTAACTATACTGAGAGATTTGCTTTCAATTCTGATAGATTGCCACCATATACTGCTAGGTGTTACTGGTGGATTTTGGAAGCAATTTGGATGATTTTGATGATCAATCATTCTAATTGTATGAATTAAAAAAGTTCTGATCCATCGAAAGGAGTTTTGATGATGTCGATGATAGAGATCACGACATGTCTCATTACCATAAAGAATTGAACCTAACTAGATCACACAAACAAGGGTTTGGGTCTGGATGTCATCAATTGAGCTAAGTCAGTTTGATTAATTTGGATTAGATCCAATCAGGTTCAGGGTAATCGTGCTAGGACATGATTGATTTTGACTTTCTCCTTCTAAAAACTTTCTGATTCATTGCAATTGAGTCAAATTTGATTTGACTCATTCTTGTATTTTGAATGGATTTATTTTTCATCTAATTGGAATAAGTCCAGGTTAGATTAATTATAGAAATTAAAGCCATTCATAGTCAAATTGGACTAGGGTCAAAAGTTGACCTATTTGAGAGAATTGAGGGTCACCTGATCAGATATTTCTAAAAAATTCTTTAGAAATCATTTTGATCTAATTTTTTAGAAATGTAATAGAGCATGAGTTATGCATTGGGTGTACCAAATTTCATGATTTTTGGAGGTGTCTAGACTGAGTTATGATAGAGTTTGATTTAGATCAAACTCTTGAAGGAAGAATCCTAGGCGCAGTGGACTATTCCTTATCTACTCATGCTGATATCTTTTTGAATCATTTTTGGCTAAAAAAGTAGATGAGATCTAGTGTTTTTTCATGGAGAATAAGTACTAGAGTCCTAATGATAAAATAACTGAGTTATTTTGGTCAAAAGGGACTTTAAGTAGGCATTGGACATAAAAGCCTTTCTCAAGTCATAGTGCTGGCAATGCAAGAAATAATTTTCTATGCCCAAAGTCTATCATCCCTAATATCCCATGCCCCCTCTATCCTCTCTCTTCTTCTCTTCTATAAGCCTAAATAGTTAGGCACAAATCTGAGAAGAAGGTCCAAAGTTTTTGGTACAATATTCAGAATCTACGTGATGGTATTCGTATGATGGACGGGCTGCATTCAGAAATAATTTTGAATATTCTTTGGATCAGATCTAGATCTAAGTTTTGGAGAAAAGATTTATGAGGAGAAGACGTTCAGATCCTGCCCAAGTGGATATCGATAGAGGCCAGGTGCATGCGTGCTCCTTCCAAAACCTTAGGAATCAACAAGATCATTGTAGGATAATTAGATTACCCAATAAGGTACTTTAAATTAAATCTGATTTAATTTTAATATTAATTTTTAATATCAGATCACCATGATTAGATCTGATTGGATCATTTACGAATTTTTTGAAAAATTCTCTTAAGATTTGATCAGATCTGCACGATCCTATGATGAAAAATAGTATTTTTCCTTCACCTATGACCGACGGATCATCGATCTCCGATGGACATCCACCGACATAATGATAGAAATGCCAACGTGCTACCATCTGATGGACGTGCAGTCCGATAGACCGACTAACTATTGATCAAAAATTATTTGGATGACTGTCAATCATCCTTTCTCAAGCCATCCGATCAATCATTGCTTGGTCTTAAGTCCTTCGATTGACCAATTGACGGTTGGTAGAGAATTAGCAGGCCGGCCGACCAATAATCGATCGACTCCAAATCAATCGATCGATGATTGATTGGCATAAAATCAACTGATCGATGATCGATCGACATAATGTCAATCGACCGACGATCTGTCAGCCCTAAATCAATCGATCGATGATTGATCAGTACAAAATTAATCGATGAATAATCAGTTGGTACAATGTCAGCCGATCGATGTTCTATCGACATAAAATCAATCAATGAATGATCGGTCCATATAAATTCAGTCGATCATTGACCCGTCAGCATAGAATCAACCATTGATCAATCCCAAATCTGATGACAAACCGACGGAAGCTCTCCAAATAATCTATCCGAATCTCAATGGATCCAACAAAACCACCTCCGAGAAGAGTGGGCAATGATGATTAGTGGATAGTTTTAATTACTTACCCACGATCACACTAAAGAAAATCACGTAGGATTTAATCATGCATTTTTGAAACTTTTTTGAATAATAGCAGTAGAAGCAAATATTAATATAAAATTAATACTATGCATGCATTGATCATATCAAATAAACCCCACTTAGGATCTAAACATGCTAATATGTGATAGAAAAATAAAATACATTCGATCAGCAAATCGAATCTGTTGATCGATACAAGTTTAGAACTCGATACCTTTTCATAGATAGCTGATCTCCATGATTTGAATCCACTAAAAGAAGGTGTGGTGTTATGCTATAAGCGCACACATGTCTAGCCTCTATGGATGATCCACACGGAGCTCTTGGTCCCGACCAGCTCCACTGGAGTGCTTGCTCCTCGTCGGGGCCTTCGACGGCTAATCATGATCGATCCGATCGATCATATATTTTTTAATATTTTAAATACTCTAAAAAATCAAATCATAAATATTGGAGGATGATAAAGAGGTGTCTCAAATTTGGTGGTGATCTGATGCTCACAGCACTCGATCTCTCCATCCGAACCCAAATTCCCAAAACTAGGGTTTCACTCGACCCAAAAACCTTGACACACTAAAAATTTTATCATGCCCTCTTTGTGTGGTGTCTTTCTATGAAATAAGTTTTTATGGAAATATGACTTTTATATCTATAAATCCTATTTAGATCATATCTAAAAATTAGGTATCCTTAGAGGTGAAAATCAGAAGTGAAGAGAGGCATGAGGGAAAAGTAAAGTGCTGTAGGATCCTACTCACCTTTACTCCAAGATTTTTTTGCATCCAAAACTAATGCTCAATCACTCTAAAATTTTTACCAAATAATTCTAACCCCTTCTTCTATACACAAAAAAATTTTCATAATTTATTGACATGAATACTATTGGAAAAGTGATGAGAAAAGATAAGGGTTGAGTGGTTGGGAGGTTTTAACCACTCACTTGATTTCAAAAATCAAATGAGCCTCTTATCCTTATCCAACGCCTCCTCCCATGTGTTTAACATGTAGAAGGACTCCCCTTCTATGTGCACACATTTTTATTCTCCAAAAAAATATTCAAAAAATAAAAGGGAGGGTGTGGGAAGCAGATAAGGTTGGATTGGTTTCAACCTCCAACAAACTGAGTTGAATTCAAAACTCAACTTACTTTGAACCGGTCCAACCCTTGGATCCGGTCAAAATCAGATAAGAGAGGGGCACAAAAATTTTCTAGGTGAGAGGAATGTTACGTACAAAAGTTTTAGATGTGGAACAAGAGTGGAAAAGTTAAAAATTGTGGGTGCATGGGAGAGTTTGAATTCAAACTTCATTTGGCTTGGTCCTAATTGGTTTCAACCAAACCAATTAATGTAGATCCAATTAGATAAGGTTAAATCCAATCAAATTAGACTTAGCCTAATCAAATAAAATTTTAATCAAATTAGAAATTAATTAGATCCAAATCCTGATCAAATCAAGGTCAAAACTTCCATAGCAATTAGGTCATCTCATGACCTGATCCGATCAAACCCAACCAAATCAAATTCAATCAGACATGATCGAATCCTCATCGCTCAATCAAATTTAGCTAATTAGTAATTGAATTACTAATTAATCCTTCAAAAATATCTGAGTCTAAATCAGAAGGATTATCGAGCAACAGAGTTCCATCAACATGAAACTCCTGAAGAGTCTCAATCCAGTGGGACTCTTGAACCCAGTGTCCCAAATAAATAAAACTCACGATCTTAGAGTTCTAGACTAGTGGGACTCCTAATCAGAGAGTTCTAGATGAGTAGGACTTAGTATCCCAGTCCAATGAAACTTTTGATCATAAAATTCCAGTCCAGTGGGACTCTTGACCATAGTGTCCTAGGTCATCAAGACTCATGATCAGCCATCAAATCAGGTAGAAACAACCAATGTGTGTGACCCTATAGGTTCAAATCTTAAGTTGGTAGCACAAGAATTAATTTTTTGTACCAATCGATGTGACCATCTAGCAATGATACCTGAAGTCCGAATAGGTGGAAAAGTTGCAATGCAATAATGACGAACTTGTAGAATATGGTTACCGTATAACTCATCCCCTTGATCATGATACTCAAAATGATGATCTAGGATTTACTATCAACCCTATAATTCATTCACATTGTATTTCAAAATTTAGCATCCATCATATGGACTACCCTGGCCGAGGATTTGATAAATTGAAATACAGCGATACACTTATTTCAATATTTAGAGGGGTCAATCCCATCTTGACTCACACACCAATAAGCCAAGTACTTGACTGCACCTGGTAGCCTTCCATCACTAAATTAGAAATTTAAGTAGTTTGGTACCTAAGTACAGTGAGTTGCTTGCAAGTCATCGTGGTGGTCTTAGGTCTAAGGGACACTTATACCCATATTTTTTGGGGCTAATCTTGATAGAAGAAAAGCTCTAGAGTTGGTCACGTTCAATGCAAATGTAGCCATACATCTCACTTGCATGCCATGCCAGTGTCTCAACGCTCCTTGGTTACGAGGACAACCAATGTATATGGCATACAACGATCTATACTCGATAAACATTGTCGTCCTAAGTAACAACATATCTTTTGGTCGTGAACAATTTAAAGACTAAATGATAAATCCTTCTTTGTCAAATCTAGATAGTCCTAAGAACTTCATCATAACACAGGAGTTCATTAGAAGATAATAAAATTTATGATGAAAAATATCAAAATAACTTTTATTATTTGATAATTCATATACAAGTATAATAATTAGTACAATCGTCAACAGGCTGACGATTAGCTTTGGAACATATTCCCAACAATCTCCCACTTAGACTAAAGCTAATTGGTGCAGTATCTAATACCTATCTTCGACTTGAAGTCGTTGAACTCCTTCACCACAATAGCTTTAGTGAATGGATCGATCAGGTTCTCCTTTCTGTCGATCTTCTAAAGATCGACATCACCTCGATCCATAATTTTTCAGACAAGATGGAAGTGGCACAGAATAGCTTCATCCGCTGGTGTGTCTTAGGTTCCTTCGCTTGAGCGATGGCTTCGGAGCTATCGCAATAGAGCAGAACTGGACCATCAAGGGAGGATGCTACTCCAAGCTTGGTGATAAATTTTCTTAGCCACACCACTTCTTTGGCAGCATCTAATGTAGTGACATACTCTGCCTCACAAACTAAATCGGCCATAGTGTGCTGCTTGGAACTCTTTCAGCAGATGGCCCCACCATTAAGCGTGAATATATATCCCGACACACTCTTACTATCATCATGATCAGACTGGAAACTGAAGTCTGTGAACCCCACCAATTTCAAGTCCGATTCATCATACACAAGCCACTGGTCCTTAGTATTTCATAAATACTTTAGGATGATTTTAACAACCTTCCAGTGGTTCTCCCCTGGATGAGATTGGTATCTACTTACTACCCCTAGTGAGTATGCCACATCTGATCATTTATATGTCATAGCGTACAAGATAGAACCCACTGTCGAAGCATATCATATTCTACTTATATGCTCTCTTTCTAGAGGTGTTGTCGGACAGTCCCTCTTTGAAAGAGAAATTTCATGGCCTATCGGTAGATAGCCTTTCTTGGAATTCTCCATGCTGAACCATTTCAACACAGTGTCAATGTATGTAGACTGGGACAATCTAAGCAATCTTTTAGATCTATCTTTATGGATTTTCATCACTAAGATGTAGGAGGCTTCTCTCATATCTTTCATGGAGAACTGTGATGATAGCCAGATCTTTATTCCTTGCAATGCAGGGACATCATTTTCGATTAAGAAAATGTCATCCACATATAATACTAGGAATACTATTGCTGAACCATTAGCCCACTTATATATGTATGGCTCCTCTTCATTCTTAATGAAGCCATGCATTTTGATTGTTCTATCAAATCGTATATTCCAACTCTAAGATGCCTACTTAAGTCCATAAATGGACCTTTGAAGCTTACACACTTTAGACTCATCTATGGATGTGAATCCTTCAGGCTGTATCATATACATCTCTTCATTCAGCTCTCCATTTAGAAAAGCTATGTTCACATCCATCTGCCAGATTTCATAGTCCAGATGGACAGCAATGGCAAGCATAATCCGAATGAATTTGAGCATTGCCATAGGAGAGAACATCTCGTCATAGTCAATACCATAATATTGATGATATCCCTTGGCAACTAGACGGACTTTATAGATCTCCATCTTTTTATCTGTGCCCCCTTTTTTTTTGAAGATCCACTTACATCCTATGGATTTTATCCCTTCGGATGGGTCAACTAATGTCCATACATCGTTAACCTTCATGGATTCCATTTTAGATTTCATGACCTTAAGCAATTTCTCAAAGTCAAATCTCTGCATTGCATCTATATAGGTGGGTCCTAATCATTCTCATCGTGTTCGATAGGATCCCCATCCCACACCAAAAAATCATAGTATCTGTCTAGTTGACATGGTACTCTATTAGATCACCTTAAGGGTGCATCTACAATGGGTTCTAGATCTGATCTAATCAAATCCAGCTCAGGTATAACAACTTATGTCTGTTCTTCCATCTGCCGTACTTCATCAAGTTCGATCTTAGAGGCATTAGTTTCTTCATCAAAAAATTTTTTTTCTAAAAAGGCTGCCTTAAGGCTAACAAATATTTTTTGCTCATCAGCAAGGTAGAAGTAGTATTCTTTGATTTTTTTTGGGTAACCTATAAAACTACACTTATCAGACCTAGGTCCAAGCTTGTCTGTCATTAAACATTTGATATAAGCCAGATACCCCCAAACTCTAAGGTGTGAAAGTATTGGCTTATGCCTTGTCCATATCTCATATGGTGTTTTATTAATAGATTTACTTGAAACCCTATTTAGAATGTAACAAGTTGACTCAAGCGCATATCCCCATAGAAAGATCGGCAAACCAGCAAACCCCATCATGGATCGAACCATATCCAACAGGGTTCGATTTCTTCTTTTAGACACCATTATGTTGTGGTGTTCCAGGAGGGGTCCATTGGGAGAGAATCCTGTTCTCCCCAAGATATGTCAGAAACTCATTGGAAAGGTACTCAACCCCTCGATCAGATTGAAGAATTTTAATACTCTTCCCAGTTTGCTTTTCTGCCTCATTTCAAAATAGTTTGAATATTTCAAATGACTTCGACTTATGCTTCATTAAATAGATGTATCCATACCTAGATAGGTTGTCTGTGAAGGTTATAAAGTAGAAATATCCACACTAGCACTTGAGCTCATGGGTCTACATACATCTGAATGTACTAGACTCAGAAGTTCAATGACTCATTCATCTTTTTCAGTAAAAGATGACTTGGTCATCTTACCAAGAAGATAGGACTCACAGATCGGAAGTGATTAACAATCACTAACCTCAAGAATTTCTTCTTGAGCTAACCTTTTAATTCTATTCTTGCTAATATGACCTAGCCTATAGTGCCAAAGGTAGACACTAGGCACATCACTAATTCTACGATATTTATCAGAGGATTGAACCACATTAATAGGCATAGAAAGTAAATAAATTTTGTTATTCAATTGTCCAATCAAAATTATAACACTATTCAAAATGACACTACAAAATTTTTCTTTTATTGATATTTCAAAATCATTCATGACCAAAAGGCCTATAAAAATGATATTCAATAAGAAAGTTGGACAATAATGACATTCATTAAGAATAATTTTATTTGAATTGATTACAAAGTTCATGATTTCTAAAGCTAGAATTGGAACTTATCTTCCATCTCCAACGTTCAGAAACCTCTCGCCTTGATCAAATCTCCTACTGACTTGCAAGCCCTGCATAGAATTATAAATATAATAAGAGCTTTCAGTATCTAATACCCAGGTAGTAGAATCAAATAAGAAAAATTATAAGATGTTATCATATAATTACCTTGCCCAGCAACTACTTGCTTCTTCCTCGGTCTGTTTGGATCTAGGAAAGCAATGTGCAGAGGATAGTTCCTCTTCCAGTGCCCATGCTTCTTACAGAAGAAGCACTCTGCCTGGCTCTAGTCGGGCTTATGCTTCTTGGTCCAACCTTGTGCAGTTGTCCTGGTGTTTGGCTGCACCTTCTTGTTCTTGTTCTTCTTCCCTTTCTTAAATAGTCGATGATCAGAAGAAGACCCTCCCACTACATTCACCGTTTCCTTATGGAGTTGGTGATCCTTCTCAGAGTTCTACAGCAACCCCAACAATCCGTGGTAATTGACTACAGACTTTGTCATTCTGAAATGAGTTAGAAAGGGGAGGAAGGACTTGAGCAAGGAATTAAGGATTGCATCCTTACTAAGCTGCTCGTGCATGGGAAAGCCTAGCTTGCTAAGGTGCTCAATCATCTCGATCATGTACAATACATGATCGATGATTGAGGCCCCATCCCTCATCCGAGCATTGAAAATGGAATAACTTATTTTGTGCCTTTCAACGTCGTTTGCCGTGCCAAAGGAGTCATTCAACATTTGAATTATCTTCTATGGCTGAGCATTTTTAAATCTGTGGCTGAACTCATCATTCATTGCCGCCAATATTATGCATCGAACGGTGGTACGGTCATTGAGCCACTTTTGATAAGTATCTCGGATCGTTCTCCTAGAATTTGGGGCTGACTCCTCAAGTGCAGGATCCATTACGACATAAAGGATTCGTTCATGCTCTAGAACGATTTTCAACTTACGATACCAGCAATCATAGTTGGGTCCCATTAATTTGTCATTGTCTAATAATGATCAGAGTGATAGGTTAGTGGCCATTTCTACATAATAAGGAAAACCAAATCTAATTAGTATATAAACCACTTATCCTAAAGACTTAGACTTTAGTCTAAAGGTTCTCCCACTATTTTATACGAATTGGTAGCCTCTACCTTCAATTCAAGGAATTACTTTAATTCCTTAGTGGGTACTAGAATCCACATAGACTACACACAAGCCTAACTTTGGTTCGTCAACCCATGTGCACCTATGGGTAGGTTCAAAATCAATTACTTCTCTAAATAATTTTTAGTAATATTAATTTGCTCCGAAGATCTAATCAATAGGCTTTGGCCTCAACTAAAAAAGTTCGATTAGGTCCAACCATTAACATTACCATATTTGGTCTTATCT
>QRFJ01001340.1:205394-285922 GCA_006176705.1 Cocos nucifera | reverse complement strand
TTCTGCTACCACTCAGAAGTATATTATTTTTTAAAATAAGCTTGGCTAAATATCCTATTTATTTAAAATAAGTATTTTTTTTAAAAAAATAAGCAGCTTCTTTTTTCCAAAAGCTTGGCCAAACATGCCCTTAATCTTGCTCTCCAAGGTTAACTTCCTCCTCGATGCCTAGCTGCAATGATGACCGCCCCATATCCCATCTATATAGCATACAGATATCGGAGCTACTCACCAAATTACTAGCAATCTCAAAATTTTGACCAGCAACTCGTTCATATCAAGGCTTAGACAATATGCAAGTCAGAAATGGTGAAAGTTTGGATATTGAACATATTGAGTCTTCTTATATCACCACTTCATCCTATATATAATATCTCTCATTATCCAAATGCATTAGCCAATCTACTTTTATTATAAAAATTTGCTTTGGATGATGCTAATGGCTTTGTATTACTGCACGACAAGGCTTATGGAGAGGATGCTCCATCTTGAGTTTCTTGAGAATGGACTATACACCTTTCACTCACTCCAACCATTAAATAAGGTGATCTCTTTAATATCATTCATTAGGCATTGGGTCTCAGATGAGGTTTTGGACCATTGGCTAGGGCATTCATCTTCTTCTCTACAACATATAATCTTGTCCAAAGTTTTGCCTTCAATAAAGTCTTTCAAGAGTATTGCCCATCTTGTCTCCTTGGAAAAAGTCTTAAAATTTCCTTTCCTCCTTCTAGTTCCTTATCTTCTAAATCTTTGAAATATTACATTGTGATGTATGGGGCCCTACTCGTATTGCTCTTGATTTTAAATTTTAAGTATTATCTTATTTTTATTGATTATAGTCATTATACATGGTTATTTCTACTTAAATTAAGTCTGATGCATTTACCATATTTATTTACTTCAAATAATAAGTTGAAAATCTCTTTGAAACGAAAATCAAAATTCTACTTTTGGATGGTTCACTAATTTTCTTTACTCTCATGGTATGATCTCTCAACTAATCTATCCATATATGCCAAAGCAAAATAGTTTTTCCGAATCAAAACATCACCATATTACTGAAACTACCATAAACTTTTTGGCCCACTCAGATTTACCCTCAACATATTGGTTTGAAGCTTTTTTAAGTATTTCTTATTAATAGGCTGCTTATTTCTTCTATACCCTGCATATCATCTTGTGAAGAATCACAGGACTATACTCATCTCAAAGCCTTTAGATGCATATGCTATCATTGTCTTTACCCTTATTGATCTCATAAGTTGGAATTTAAGTCCTTTTGTTGCATTTTCCTTGGCTACAATACCAATCAAAAGGGATATTGGTGCCTTGATATTAAATTGCTTTATATTTTTGTATCAAGACATATTGTCTTTAATGAGTCTTTCTTTCCTTATTGCAATCCAATCTCTCTTTCTTCCACCTTAGCCTCATCACTTTTAGACTTGCAAATATGGTGGGTTATATTTGATTCTCATTAATCTTAGCTAATGGTGCCACACAAAAATGCAATCCAACATCTAAGCTCCACCTCAAATCTCTAGTCTATTTTGAGTGTATTACCGGCATCAACATGTTTATCTCTTGCCTCATTGGGCTCCTCTTCAAGCCAGGTACTACAATAGCAGCACACTTAGCTACCAACCTACATTGCTCCTTATACCCACCCACCAATCATCATCAATCAATCTTTCCAACCACTCCATCCACACACCTAGAACAGTCCCAAAATAACTCAATTCCGCAACCTAATTTTATATCTAACTTGGCCTTATCTAGCCCATCTCAACCAGCCTCAAATTCAGACTGCACTCATACAATGATGACAAGATCATAATATGGAATTATTAAAAAGAAGATATTCTTTTCCACCAAATATCTTTTCTCATTGCATTATTAGCTGCTCATCTATCAAAGCTATCATGCTTTGCACATGCATCTAAAGTTTCTAAGTGACATGCTGCTATGGACATCCACTCTCCAACATACTTCTATGTGGTCTCATGTCCCATTTTAGTCTAATATAAATATTGTAGATTGTAATTGGGTATACTATCTCAAACAACTGATATTTCCATCAATAAGTACAAGGTGTGTCTTATTGCAAAATACTTTGATCAACAGCTAGGAGTAGATTTTATGGAAACTTTTAATCGCGAACTAGATGTTGATAGTGCATTTGTTCATGAAGATCTTCACGAAGAGGTGTACATGACAAAACAATATAGTTATGTATATCCGGAGCGGTCCACACATGTTTCCCATATGCACAAGTCTATCTATAGTTTTCAACAGCCTCCTAGAGCATGGTATGAAAATTTTGCTTTAAAACTTTTTGGGTTGGGTATGATCCATCACTCTTCATTCATCATGAGGGCTCCTACTCTATTTTAGTCTTCTTCTATGGTGAATATATTATTATAACTAATAATTGTTCCTCTTATATCTCCATGCTCATCATCAAGTTAAGCTTACATTCAAAATGAAAGAGCTTGGATCCCTAGCTTATTTCTTTGGTATTGAGGTTCATCATCTTCCTCATGGTCTTCACCTATCTCAAACTAAACATACTCTTGACCTCCTTAAATAAACTAAAATGCTTGGATGTAAACATATTATCTTTCCAGTTGCTTCAACCAAGTTAGGCCGCAGCATTCTGCCCCGAGTATCTAACCCAACTTGTTATCGTAGTTAGGGGTGTGCATTCGGTTTTTTTAGTTCAAACTGAGCCAAAATTTTGAAAAATCGAACTTCTGAATTTATATTTTACAAAACCAAAAACTGAATAGAAGTAATTTAAAATTGAATAAACCAAATTGAAATAATTTTGGTTCGGTTCGATAATTCAGTTTTGGGCTTCTCTATATTGGGCTTTTAGTTTTAGTTTGGGCTTATTAAATTCTTTAATAGTTTCATTATTTGGGCTATGAATTGCATTTGGGCTTTAGTCTGGGTGGACCATGATTTAGAAAGGACATGATAGGTGAGAGTTTGATTTAAAATTGGACTAAATAAATCATGAAAGTTTTTTTTTTTTAAATTCACTCCTTTGAGGTTTTGTCATGGTCTCATGGTTACAGATTCTTCTAAACATGAACATTGCCCAAAGAAATAACATGAATATGACTATCTGGCCTCAAAGAAAGAAAAAAAAAAATCACAAAATCTGTACAAATATGTTCTCTGAATTTTAAAATTTGAAAATGAACTACTCTAAACTGATCAAAGCAAGAACCTGCCAAGCAGAAAACTGGTTGCATTACTGACATCATCAACTATCCTTTCACTTCCCTCTCTATTGGTGCCCACTGCTATTTGGGCTGTTGTACCAACAATATGATGGTCAAATATTTTCATAGAAGTTGTGAGGATGTGATCATTGCTTGGTCACTAGTTTCATGTGTTTTGCCAATTTAATTTATGGTGCTACAGCAAAGCTATTACAAAACCACCAATATTAATGGAAGCTATCTAATATTCAAATGAATGAAAAATTATTTATCTATGTTTAGATGAGAAACCTTTTTTGCAATCTATCAATATAATATTGATCACAAATTAGCAATCAAACCAAACCAACCCACATATTGGAATAGCATTTTTGATTCTTGAGCAAACATAAAACAACCATAAAAAAATATATAGCCAAACCTATTGAAAATTAAACCAACCAACTAAATAAGTCATTTAATTATTTCAGCTAGCATTGACTACAAAATCAAAAGTAAAAGCAACAAATCACAAAACAATCACAAAATCTGCCAACAGTCCATAATGACTACAAAAGTCAATAGCAACCAAATACAAAACAAACTTTTAGCCATTTAAATACAAACCAGTAAATATGTGAAATGTCCTACATATAGTCCATAATTATAATATAGATATAGTACTACTACTAAAACAAAATAAAAAAATAAAGCTCTAAGCCTCCAATGTGAAAGTATCGAGTCATCAACTCCAAGCTAACACTTGATGTGATTAACCCTTAATAACTGATACAGAAGGTTTCACTGATAGAACATCAAATTCTATGAATAAAAGAAAAAAAATAATTCATCAACTCCAAACAAAATAATTCTAATTTAAAGCTATAGAAAAATACAAGAAATAGAAGGTGGAGATTAAAATATTACCTTGTTCAAACTTATCAAGATTCTTTAAATTTTCTTCCATAGTAAGCTGAGATGAAGATCGAAGCCTATCTTATGTGCATATGAGTGCTTGCACGATTCTAAGAGTCAAAGAGCTCCTAAATACATCAAGTACTCTACTATCTGTACTAAAAGTAGCCTCTAAGACTACTATTGAGATGGGGACTGCTAACATATCTTGAGCTATTAGTGATAGAATGAAAAATCTTGGACTATTGACTTACACCAAGCAAGGATATCAAGACCATCCCTTGCGGCTCAATGTTTTCACTTAGATACTTATCTAGCTCATTTTTACTATCCATATATCTAGGAAGATATTGTTGATATCATGTCCACATCCTATTTCTAGCCTAGCCATCCTCAAAAGTTATGGTACCTGCTATAGAGGTAGATAAACTTTCAGTATATCTTTTTTTTCAAAATAGATCCAAATAAATGGAGAGCAATTTTGTTACTATATTCTTCAAATAACTCAAATACTGTCTCCTTCACTTTCTTTAACATATCCCATCCCTTTTCAGCCCCATACATATCAATAAGTGCAAAGTTTGCATATGCCATCTTTTATCGAGGATCAAGGATGGATGAAATATAAATAAGCTCGTTCATCTTGTCAAAATCCCCCCAATAGGTATCATACTTACTTTTCATTCTTGTAGCCATCAATCTAAGCTCCAAATCTTCACTTTCAATCCATTGATTTAGCAAGTAATTCATTCCACTAATCTCATTAAAAAATATGTTAGTAGTCACAAATTTAGAACTAGAGATTCGCAATGTCAAATCACAAAAGTGTTTAAGAAAGACTACCATCCTCTTTGAATTAGCCTAATCACTACCTGTAGACACCCCTTATAAACCATCATTATACTCTAAATCATGTTTGAAGTAAGGGTCAAGTTCCTCATACCTTGCAAATGCTCTTTTGAACTTTTAAGCAGTCTCTAACATCATGTAAGTAGAATTTCACCAAGTAGGAATATCCATGCACAACAAGCATTGTGATTGGATCTTTTCTATTTCGACACACTCCTTGAATTTAGCCAATCTACTAGGTGACTGCTATATCAACTTCACTGCAGCTTGAATCTGTTTCACCAAGTTTCTAATTTTCTTCAAACCATCAGTCACGTCCAAATTAATTATATATGCAATGCACTTCATATGGATGCACTTACATCCAAGCACATCAGTTCTCTAATTTAGTATTTTCTCCTTTAAATAATCATTGCAACATTATTTGAGCTTGCATTATCAATAGTGACCATAAACACTTTATCAATTTCCTAATCAAGAAGATAAATCTCTATTTGTTTAACAATCTCCTTGCCTCTATGATTTAAAAGTGGACAACAATTCAGAATTTTCTTATGCAGGTTCCAATTCCCATAAATAAAATGTGTAGTGATATACATGTAGTTCATCCTTTGTATTGAAGTCCAAGAGTCTATTTTGAAACAAATCCTTTACTTAGAATTCTTTAGAAAATTTTTCAACTTCAACCTCTCCACCAGGTAGAGCTGAAAACAATCTAGTGTAACTATCCATCACGATGAAATACGAAATCTAGGACATAATACTGCTATCAACTCCTTAAATCCCTCTCCCTCCACAAATTTGAATGGCAATTCATCAATTATAATCATTTTAGCCAAGATTTTTCTTGCAAGCTCCTTATCAAACCTCCAAGTACCAAGAACAACCTCTCCTTCCTTTCCCTTCACTGATTGAAAATTCAACTCAGTTTGTCCATCCTTTGCATTAGATGGATTTTGTACATGTCTCAAGATGATTTTTTAATGAAGTTTTCCCATTTCTTTTTGTATCAGCATGAAAAAATTTTGAACAATATCTACATATACCTTTCACCTCACCATTTTCTTCTTTCCTCTCAAAGTGAAGCCATACTTCTGACCTTAGTTGAATGGGCTTTCTTTGTTTTGTCGAAGTCAGATTTGAAGTTGCAATTGATTCTATTTTTGTAGGTGGGCATGCTTATAGTGATGGCATTGAGTTCGAGCGAGCAACTATCTGATGTGTAGGTGTTTGATCCATCATCTACAAGTTTAAGTAATTTAACAATTAATCCCAATAAAAAATAGAGATTTGTTAAACTTAACATGAAAGTTTGAAAGCTAGATGCTTGGACTAGCGGTGGAACAGTTCGACAAAGGCGAGGCAGCGGTAATGGCATACGGGGCAGAGGTGAGGGGCAATGCTGTGGGCACCGAGGTCGGTGTAGTGATGCAGAGGCATCACGCCAGAGGGGGAGGGCAGGTCGCAAAGGGTGTGGCCAGGTCTGACAATCCACCATTTTGAGTTTCAACGGTATTGGGGTCTCTAGAGGAGGAAGCAAAGGCAAGGCAACGACAGCGTTCGACGGTCCACACTCCACCATCCAGCGGTTGGAGGCTAGAGACTACACGATGGGCCAAGTCGCGGAGGAAGGGAGAGGCGATGGGTGATTATCGAGGTGGTGGGGGCCAAGGAGGAGGAGGTCGATGATGGTGATGGAGATTGGAGAGGTGCTAGAAGCCTGAAAGAAGAGGGAAA
This sequence comes from Cocos nucifera, assembly GCA_006176705.1. NCBI lineage: Eukaryota > Viridiplantae > Streptophyta > Magnoliopsida > Arecales > Arecaceae > Cocos > Cocos nucifera. The sequence goes on along the minus strand of QRFJ01001340.1, from coordinate 279,209 downwards.
GCCATAGGCACAAAGCGGGTGGAGGCATTCGACTCCTACGGTTCGACTACCACCCAGGGTATGCTATAGTACCAATTAGGCAACTATCGGAGGGCGAGGCATCGGGCATGAGGGGGTTATCAAATCAGGGCCTACATGGACCAATCCAACCATCCAAAGGCCACGATCCAGGGCAAATTATGGAGAATATGCACGAACCATAGCTCCATAGCGTGTGCAATCGAGAATTGCTCAAATACAGGGAGTAACATGGTGTGTTTTCTACCGTGGTATTTAGTGCAATCCAATTGTTAATTGGTTTTGGATCCTCTCATTCAAATATTATTTAAATTAATCTAATTATTAAATTAAAGAGAATGAGATAATTTTAATTTTTGGTTAACCGAAGTTATCAAATTAAAACCAAATTGATTAAAAAACTTTAGTTCAGTTTCAAATCGAAACCAAAATTTTCAGCAAAAAATTGAACCAAACACCAAAATTATTAATGCTTTGGTTCGATTTTCAATTAACCAATCCATTTGTACACCCTTAATCATAGTATTGCTGATGCTTTGCAATATCTTACTCTCACCAAGCCAGACCACTCCTTTTTGGTAAACCAAGTTGCCCAATATATGTAGTCCTCAACTAACCCAACTCTTACTTATAGGTTGTTTCTATGGTCTGGTCCAGTTAAATTTGAAGTTTACAATAATGCTTATTGGATTGGCTACCTCATTGATTGTTGCTCAATAAGTAGATATTGTATTTATCTTGGATTTAATCCAACCTCTTGGTGTACTAAAAAGCAACCTACTATCATCTGACATCTCTATGGAGGCTAAGCTTGGACTACTATAAGAATCTAGACTATTCACGATGGCTAACTGCTATCACTAATAGTTCTTTCACTATTGCTAATATCATCGTAAAAGTCAATCTGAAAAATTTTTGTCGCTAATTGCCATTATTAATGATGAAAAACCTGGCTATCGCTAATAAAGCTATTAGCAATGAAATTATTCTATCACTAATTATTTTTAATATTTAAATTATTTTTTAAAAAATTAAAAAATATTAGTGATGATATTTTTATGGCTAATGCCTTCGCTAATTTCTTTTAATTTTTAAATAAAATAAAAAAATATTTTAAGAAATATTAGCAATAGTAAGCAGTGGCTAATACCATTGCTAATAATTATTAGCGACACTAATAGTTAAATTTATTTTTTTAAAAAAATTAATAATAATATTTTTTAAAATATGTTTTAATTAATCATAATGAATTATGATTCCTAATACTTGTTATAATTAAAATCCAAAGATAATATGATAATAAAAAATTTAAAACTAATTATATTATATTAAAAATATAAATTATATATTTTTTATAAGTAATATCAAAAAAATAATACACAAAAAAAATTAGGTCCGATCCTTGTCGTCATTCGCCTCCTCCTCTCGCTCCTCTCTAGCAACTGGTGGATAAGAGCCGGATGCCCCAACATCTTGTAACAAAAAATAAAACAACATTAGTAAGTTTTAATATGGAGGCATATCTTTCGATATATTTCTCCGATTTTTGAACAGATTATTCCTACATATTTCATTCAATAATACGGAGTTATAAATACCCCCATTTCATTGATTGGATGGTTAGATTGAATTTTTAGCCCCAACATTCTCTTTCCAAATTCAAACATAAATATACGAGCTTCTAAGTATAAAAACCTAAAATAAGTAAAAGGATCCAATAATATAATTATCTGATGTGATGGCTGGGATGATGAGCCCAGAGGTTGCACAACTACGGATCCTAGAGAAGCTTCATGATTGTATCGTAGATGGCATCCAGGAGGCTCTGAGGTCACCAACTCAGAAGTCTCTACACGATCTCCTCCATGTGCACATCGCTCTAAGTTTGGGATGTCCAGACCTATGAGGACATCAAAGGATGTTGAGGCGGTAGAGGATTGAAGTTGTAGCCAAAATCTATGACTCGGCTCCTACTCATCCCCCTGATGGCATTGAGCCATCCCTCAAGGTCAAGAGGGGCTGCCCTTGAGAAGATGATCATCACCGTACCTCTCAGCAACGTACACTGCATAATGCATCTGCACAATTTAGAAATATATTAATTCTAATATAAAAATTATATTCTATAATAACTTAATTAGTAAATAAAGTTTGAAGTTTTTACCATAATCTATCGTGACATAGAATCTAAATAGTCACCAGTCCTTCTAGACTGGTGTGTGGCCCACCACACTACAGCTGGTCTGATGGACGATCAAGTTGTTGTATCTATAATAAATAAATAATAAAATTAAATTAATTAAAATATATATATAAGAGTTTTTATAGTTGTAGTGAAGAGTTTTGGTATTGATTTCTTACCAGTCTGTCGGCCATAATATGTATACTGACTGAGCCATCCGTGTGCCTAATCAGATCCTGTTGAATGGTCTAGCTCTACCAGGCCCTCTACCACCTATCGAAGTACTCATCGCTACTCCATTGGTTGTAGAGGGCTTGCCATATATCCGTCCGTATCTAGTGATCCGTGAAGGACCTCTAGTTCGATGGTGACTGAGAATCGAAGTGCTGGATGGCAGACTACTTGAGGCTATAGAGGCCATCTCAGAGCCTCTATGTGGCCATCTCCTCGAAGGTTTGATGGCTAGCCTCCTTATTCTGAAATATCTTGAATCGATAGTATTTTTGTAAGAGTAGCATCTGAATATCCCTCTACAGGAAATTTGTCTATGTTGTCGTCTGCCTGCCACAAGAGCCAATGTCTATTGCTCAAATTTTGATCAAAGTTCCTCCGCTAATAGCATCTGGGACTCATGACTAACAGAAAAACTAGCCAAGGTGATCCACCCAATTGCTTGGAGCTATAGTTAGTACAGCTAAACTGGTTCAAGGTGACATGGGACATAATTTGTATGTGTAAGTTAAATACAAAAAACAAGATGTCTCCCGTTTGGAACTGTGCATGGTCTATTTAAATCAAGGAATGTGCAAGCTATCAAGGATCATATATAATATTTTATAGATAATTGCAAGTTATATAAATCATTCATGATTTTTCTTTGGCTGCTAATTTCTCTAATTATTCTCTAGTTTGGATTTTTTTTTTCTTCTTCCCTCTCTCCATGGGAATACGATGAGATTTCAGAGTTGGAGAGATGAGCGTCAACCAAGTGCACTACCGCCTATTGGCCAGGCTACCAACCTGACATATCCTAACTTTTCAAGATTTCATGAAATATGCAGGGCTTATTTAAAAGCATTCAAGGATTACAAATTAGTCTTGCATGTTTGTGGTGATGTCCATGTGGATCTTTTTATTGTCATGCTTGTGAACATTGAGCGGTTATATATAGGGCTGGCAATTTTTTTCGACCCATCGGCTATTCGATCTAATCCGATCCGAATGGGATGGGTTTTATCTGATCCGATTGAAATTCGAGGTGGGTATGAATTTTAGAAAGAAAATTCAAAGCAGATTTGGATCGGATAATGGTAGGTCCCGTCTCGAACCCAATCCAATACTAAAAAGAGGCGTAAGCCCTCAACCTCCTAAGGCCTCAAAGTGCTACTTTTCATTTTTGATTATTTCTTTTCGACCCCTACCCACTCGGACCCCCATGCCTCTTCTCCTCCGATCCTCTCTTCCTCTCCGATCATCTCCATCTCCGATCCATCTCTTGTGGTAATGCCTTGAGGAAGGATTATCTCTTCGACCAACGTCATGCTTCTATTCATCTCCTTGCTTTTGTCTTATGTGGTACTGATCAATCCCTTCGTATGCAAGCTTCTACTCTATTTAAATATCTCTCCCTGGACACTTCTGATCCTCATGAATGGTGATTCTTCCATCCTTAATCTACAGTTAGGATTTATATTTCTAGGGTTAGGGTTAGGGTAGGATTTATGTTTTCTTAGCCTTGATGCCAGCGAGTGCTCAGCGGAATAATAGCTAGCCTTTATTATTTTGCTTCGTGTTGTGTCATCAATCCAGAACCAAGCTTTGCTTGTGGAATCTACATGACAGTTCATTAATATAGAGTAATTGTCTCTCTTGTGCTTCACGGCATCCTGTAGGATAGATTCAGTTTTTGTTTAAAAAAATAAATACTCCTACAAACGAAAAGGGAACGACAGTGAAGGCAATATAAAGTTTACCAGGGAAACAAGTACGGCCCTTCACCATCCATATGATTATCATTTTATTCCATGGAGCCTCATCTTAAACAAGGGATAATAAATCTATGGGTTGTACTTGTTACCCCTTTTTTTTTGATAAAATCAGATTTTATTTATATCAATCTAGCTAAAAAAAATACATCTATGTCAATCAAAAAATAAAATGTGTGAAAAGTTAGATGAAAATTTCAGTTTGATAGTCTATTAGAAGTCATTTCTTTTTTCTATTTTATTATCCATTCAGTTAGAAAATTTATTCAATCTAATTTCAACTTAGTTATGATGACAGTCTATATATCTTTATTTAATAAAATATTTCAAACTATGAAATCAATTTTATTACTTACAATGAGAATAGTCTATTAGTCTCATTTACTTGTTTTATATATATATATATTTATTATTTAGTCATCTTAATCATTCTATCAATTTTGTATGAGTTCGTGATCATGCCAATATAAATTTTTTATTTATTAGTTTTGTTTGCTTGATAGTTTCTATGATAATCTAAAATTTTTATTTATATTTTTTTGATACATTTTAGATCCAAAATGTCTTCACATCAAAATAATTGCACCCTCCCACCACCACTTAGGAGTAACCAATCTCCAAGAAAAATAGCTCCAGTATCGACATCACAAGTAAATAGTAATTCTACACCGACTAGTAATGAACCTGTTTGTGATATTATTGATATTAATGAAAATGAAAAAAGAAAGTTGATATCTGATGTATGGAATCATTTTAAGAAGATGAAGGTTGATGGGAAAGATAAAGCATAATGCAATCATTGTAAGAAACATCTTTTAGAAGGGAGCAAATATGGAACATCTCATTTGCGTGAACACTTGAAAAGATGTTCCGGGCTAAAATATAGAAATATTAAGGATATGAGGCAAAAACTTTTGGTGAATGAGCAAAATAAGATGGATGGTAAGCAGGGCTTGAGCAATTATCATTTTGATCAAGATGCAACTAGAAAAGAGCTTGCAAATATGATCATCTTACATGAGTTCCCGCTTAATGTAGTTGACTATATTGGATTTAGAAGATATTCATATTCTCTTCAACCATTATTTAAAATGGTTTCTAGAAACACAATCAAGAGGGATATTTTCAAAATTTATGATCATGAGAAGTCAAAGGTATTAGCATCATTGGAGAAGATTCAAAGTAAGGTTGCTATCACAATTGATATGTGGACTTCAAGCAACAGAAAGAGAGGTTTCATGGTTGTCATCATTGATGATTCTTGGATATTACAAAAATCGGATTTTAATGTACATTCTTCTTTCAAAATGCAATTTCATTTAAGCTATATGTTTATATTTTGTTTAATTTTTCTTATAGGTTTATCTATGTTCCTTCCCCACACACAAAAGAAGTTCTTTTCGATGTTCTTCTTGATTGCTTGTTAGAATGGAATATTGATAGGAAGTTGTCTACTTTAACTGTTGATAATTGTAGTACCAATGATGCCATGATCAGAATTCTCTTGGAAAAATTTTAAAGTAGTTCACTTATGCATATGCGTTGTGCTGCATATATTTTAATTTTAATTGTTCAAGATGGTTTGAGAATTATTGAAGAATGTATTGAGAAGATACGTGATAGTATAGTATTTTGGATTGGATCAACAACATGAAGGCAGAAATTTGAAGAAATAAGAAAGCAATTGCATATTTCATGTAACAAAAGGTTAGTTTTTGATTGCAAAACTTGGTGGAACTCTACATATTTGATGCTTTCTACTGCATTGTTGTACAAGGATGTATTTTTTCGCTTGAAACAACGTGATTCATCTTATACTTGCATGCCAAGTCAAGAAGAGTGGGAAGTAGCAAAAGAGATTTGTGAAAAGTTAAGAGTTATTTTAAAATGTAACCAAGATATTTTCTGGAACTACTTATCCTATAATTAATACTTATTTTACAAAGGTCTATGAGGTAAAAGTAGCATTATCCGGATGGCTTAAGTCTTCAAATGAATTGATTAGAAACATGGCATCAAGTATGTTAGACAAGTTTAATAGTTATTGGAATGTAATTCATGGTGTTATGGGAGTGGCAGCTATCTTAGATCCAAGATTCAAAATGAAATTGTTGGAGTGGATGTTCATCCAAATCTATGGGGATAAAGCTTTTGATGAAATTGCAAGAATTAAGAATATTTGCTATGATTTACTTGATGAGTACAATAGAATGGCTCCTAATGCTCGTTCTTCTGGTATTTCATTTGCTATGGTAGAGACTACTCAATCAATCGAAAATTACTTTCTTTCTGGTTTTGATCTATTTGTTAGTAGTGAGAATAAGGTTGAAAATATGAAAGTAGAGTTGGATCATTACATTGAAGATGGTGTGCTTCCAAGAACTTTGGATTTTGATATATTAGCATGGTGGAAAAATCAAGGACTCAAGTATCCTACTTTGCGGTTGATTGCTAGAGATATTCTAGCCATTCCTGTATCAACAGTTGCTTCAGAGTCAGCTTTTAGCACAAGTGGTAGATTGTTGAGCCCACACCGTAATTCACTTCATTTCAAAACATTAGAGATATTGATGTGTGCTCAAAATTGGTTATGGATTGAACTTAAAGGTAAGTAAGATATTTTTTTCAGTCATTAGTTTATATGCTATACTCTATACATTATTGAATCATGGAGTTTATTTTTTTTAATATTTTTTTAGGTTCATCTGTACCACCATAAGGTAGTACAATTCAGACCATCCTTGATGATTATGATGATAATGAAGAAGAAAATTTGGTGATGGACAATGAGAAAGATTGATGAAGTGGAGAAAGTTTTGTGCAACCACTTGGTTGTTCTCTTTTTAGTTGGTTGGCTTTCTTATTGTAAGGGGAAGAAGACTTCTTAGAAAACAATATATTTGTTGTTTTGTTTCTATTACTGTTCCTATTATGTGTTTATGATGTTTTATTTTGGGACTTGCCTTTAAGTGAAATGGTTCATTACAATGTAGTTGTTCTGCTGTTCTCCCTATAAACCATATTACCAGCTAATTGTTCTATCGTCTTTTGTAGATTGGAAAGCATGGTTTAAATCCAATTTCCATTTCAAAACTCTTATTTTATTGTTTGATGCTAGATGCTTGTTTTAGTGCTTCTTGGATGTTGGATGAAAACTATTATATTTTCTGTTTTAGAAATAATACAGTTGGATGGTATGAGAGCCACACTGCATTCACTCATCCCGGTTTCTACCGTGTTGTCCATGGCATTGACATTTTTTATCCTAAGTTCAATATTGTCTTCTCAGGAGTGGATGTACCTATTTACTTTCCATATTGGGAAAAGGAAAGGAGGCATACTTCTCTTCAGAGTTCCAATTCAAAACCTGCTATATGATCCAGAGCAAAATGATGAGCACATGTGAGTATTAATTCATAACTATTAATTCATGTGCTGCTTATATGATTTTGATTACTGAAAACATGCTGCTTATGTAGTTTAACTTGTACATGTATTTCGTTAATATCTATCTGTTCCATGAGTTATTGTTCCCAGATTTGTGTTACATTTTCATTCTAAAATAACTTGAGCATTACTTCTTTATGAAATAATTATGCCTTTTTAGCATGATGTCTTGAATTCTTATATATAACAATGTGCATAATACAAAATAGTTACACAACATTTTTTTCATAATGTCAACTTGAACTTATCTTCTATTTTTTTTTAATATATGCAATAATTATAAATAGTTAGACATGATACCTTTTGTGGAATAACTAGGATAACTGCACTTTTTTTTTTAGTTAATAGAAAAATCATTCCTTTCAACTCAACAAATATAAGCCTAGCCCAATGTGGCTCGACCTGAGGGAAGATACCCGACCCAATCTGATCTATGGGAAGTGGGTATATCCAATCTGACCTGACCTAACCCGGGCCTTTCATTTTATTCGACCCGAGATGGGTACGGGGCGGGTATAGGTATGGATTTTTTATGATGGGATGGGTATGGGTATTGGTCGATCCGACCCATTGCCACCCCTATTCCGTAGGAGGATAATTCTTTCTACACCATCTACAGTGTAAAAAATCACCGCCTCATTCTCTATGTGATGCTTTTATGGTCTGACATGATATATGTCATTTTTCATTCAGATAGACATTAAAAGCATAAAAAAAATGGAAGTGGGGTGCTGTTCCATCACTGAATATATTTAATGCACGTCATATTCTATTTTTCAACTTTAACATGACGAAAATGCCATTTTTCTCTAAGATGGAGTATTTTTACTATTTGATAGTCAGGCTGAATATTTCAAATGCTACTCTTCTCTCTTTTTTTTCTCATTTTGTTGAGCTTCTGCTTAAGCATCTAGATGTCTAAGATTTACTTTATAGCGAGAAGAATACATTCAAGTTTGTTGGCTAGCATCTAAATAATATTATTCATTCAAGCAACATATCTTATTCATCAGGTAAAATACCATATGTAGGTAAAATATCTTTCAAATATATTTTTTAATATTTTTATAATATTTTTATATCAAAAATATGATATCCTGCAGATAAAATACCTTTCAAGTATATCTTTCAATATTTTTATGACATCTAATGTCAAAATTACGACATCTTATATATAAAACATCTTTCGAAGGTAGTTCTGATAATATTATAACATGCTAGATCATAAATATAATATTATAGATTAATATTATGATATCTTACATATAAAATATCTTTTAAATATATTTTTTGATATTTTTATAATATTTCTATATCAAAATATGGTATTCTGCAAGTAAAATATCTTTCAAGTATATCTTTTAATATTTTTATGACATCTAAAATCAAAATTATAACATCCTATATGTAAAACTTTTTTTAAAGATAATGTTGATAATATTATAATATATTAGATTATAAATATGATATTATAGATTAATATTATGACATCTTATAGATAAAATATCTTCTAAATATATTTTTTAATATTTTTATAATATTTCTATATCAAAAATATGACATCTTATAGGTAAAATATCTCTCAAGTATATCTTTCAATATTTTTATGATATCTAATATTAATATTATGACATCTAATATCAAAATTATGACATCCCGTATGTAAACATCTTTCGAAGATAATTTTGACAATATTATAACATACTAGATCATAAATATGATATTATAGATTAATATTTTGATATTTTATGGGTAAAATATATTCTAAATATATTTTTTGATATTTTTATAATATTTTTATATCAAAAATATGGTATCCTATAGTTAAAATACCTCTCAAGTATATTTTTTAATATTTTTATGACATCCTATATGTAAAATATCATTTGAAGGTAGTTTTGACAACATTATAACATACTAGATCATAAATATTATATTATATGCTAATATTATGATATCTTATAGATAAAATATCTTTTAGGATATTATAATTTTAATTTTTAATATCATAATTTTGATACAATATGTCATAATTCTATATCGAAAATATTTCTGTTATAGGATGCCATAATTTTAACTCTTAATATTATAATTTTGATATAGAATGTCATAATTTCATGTTCGGAGATGTTTCTATTATAGGATGTCATAATTTTGATTCTTAATATTATAATTTTGATATAGAATATCATAATTCTATATTTGGAGATGTTTCTGTTCTAGAATATCATAATTTTGATCCTTAATGTCATAATTTTGACATACGATGTCATAATTCTACTTTTGTTGATGTATTCTATATCAGAATGTCATAATTTTGATCCTTAATGTTATAATTTTGATACAAAATATCATAATTCTATATTCAGAAATATTTTTATTCTAGAATTTCATAATTTTGATCCTTAATGTCATAATTCTGACATAGGATGTCATAATTCTGCATTCTAAAATATTTCTATTTTAGGATGTCATAATTTTGATCCTTCATATTATAATTTTGGTACAAAATATCATAATTCTATGTTCATTATTGTATTCTATGCCAAGATGTCATAATTTTAACATTCGTTGTCATAATTTTAACAAAGAATATCATAATTCTCTGTTCGTTGATGTATTCTGTGCAAGGATATCATAATGTGGATATTTTTTATCCAAATTATGATATTAAGGATCAAAATTATGACATCCTGATATAGAATACATAATGAATATAGAATTATAATATTCTGTATTAAAATTATGATATTAATAATCAAAATTATGATATTCTGAAGCAGAAATATTCCCAAATGCATAATTATGACGTCCTATGTCAAAATTATGACATCCTATAGATAAAATATCTTTTAAGTATATTTTTTAATATTTTTATGATATATTAGATCAAAATTATAATATTATAGATTAATATTATGATATGTTATAAGTATGACATCTCAAAATCGATACTTTATGTCTTCTATATATATTTTTTGAAGAAAAATCATATTTTTCACCGTAGGATCGTGCAGATCTGATCTGATCTGGGGTAGATTTTTTAAAAAAAATTTCTATGATCTGATCAAATCTAAGAGTTCTCAGATCTGATCAAGATGATCTAATATTAAAATAAAAATTAAATCTAAAATATGGAACATCTAATGTACCCGATCGGATAATTTGATTATCCTGCGATGATCCTGATCTTTTCTGAGGTTCTAGAAAGAGCCACGCATACGTCTGACCTCTATCGGTATCCACTCGGATAGGATCTAGATGTCTTCTTCTTGCAAATCTTTTTTCCAAAGATCAGATATGAATTTGATCTGAAGAACCTTCAAAAAAAATTTTGAAGGCAGTATGTCCATCTCACGAACATCGTCACGTAGATGCTGAATCTTGGAGCAAAAAACTTGGACCTTCTTCTCTGATTTGTGCCTAACTTTTTAGACTTGTAGAAGAGAAGAGAGAGGATAGAGGAGGCGTGGAATATCAGGGATGACAGTCTTTGGGCGTGGAAAATTATTTCTTGCATTGAATGCTCTTTGGCGTGAGAAAGGTTTTAATATCCAACGCCACTTAAAGTCCCAATTTGACCAAATAACCAATTTATTTTAATTGTTGGGACTCTAGGACTTATTCCCCATGTAGAGAACCAAATCCTATCTAGTTTTCATGCCAAAACTCCATAAAAAATGGGGTAGCATCGATAGATAAGGAAGAGTCCACTGCTTCTAGGACTCTTCCATCAAGAGTTTGATCCAAATCAAACTCTATCATAACTCAGTCTAAGCACCTTCAAAAATCATAAAATTTTGTACACCCAATGTATGACTCGTGCCCTATCATATATCCAAAAATTAGAGTAAAATGATTTCCAAAAAATTTTTTAGAAGTATCTAATCAGGTGATCCTCAATTCTCTTAATTAGGTCAACTTTTGACCCTAGTCCAATTGCACTATGAATAGATTTAATTTCTATAATTAATCTGATCTGGACAGGTTCCAATCAGATGAAAATAAACCTATTTAAGATATAGAAATGAGTCAAATCAAATTTGACTCAATTGCGATGAATCAGAAAGATTGTAGAAGGAGAAAGCTAGGCTCAATAGTGTGCTAGCATGATTACCTTGAACCTAATTGGATCTAATCCAAATCAATCGAACTGCATTAGCTCAATTGATGACACCGAGACCCAAATTCTTATTTGTGTGATCCAATTAGGTTCAACTTCATATGGTAATGAGATATGTCACGATCTCCATCATTGACATCATCGAAATATCTTTCAATGGACCAGAACTTTTTTGATTCATACAGTTAGAATGATCGATTATCAAAATCATTCTAATTGCTTCCAAAATCTACCAGTGACACCTAGCAGTATATGGTAGCAATCCATCAGAACTGAAAATAAATCTCTCGGTATAGCTACCTGTGTGATTGGATTCTTCTATCTTGAGCCCCGATAGGATTAGGATTAAGGTGAACTTGTCAAACCTAATATCTGTCATATGAATTAATCATTCGATTCGAGTCCAATATAAAATCCTAATAGAAACTCTTTCTATCATCTTCACTCTACCATGGCCATGGGCTTATGGACTCGATTCTCATGATCATCATAGCGCTACTCATCTTCTACCGAGGTAGATAGATCTCCTATTGCTGCAGTCCAATTCCTACAATGAACATGCTATAGCCAACATACATCTTAGAATTTCGAATGGCTAGGAGACCGAGTTATGGTGTAGTCAAACTATAATATCCTTAAGATGAATTATCTGATGCACCTCAGATCAAAGAACCAGACACACCACTATAGCGTCGAGCCAGTCATCGACGAGTAGATAAACTTTCTTATGATTACTCGAGGTGGTCATGCTCAGTGCTCTCGTTCTCTAATGAATATCTATACTCTCACTCCGGTATCTTCACACCATAGACTCAAGACTCATCTATCCTAAGAAAGCGATCACATACCAATCTTTCGGATAGATCATCATCCTCGTGATGATCCTATGGTCGGAAGCAATTTATGAGTTAACTATGAGAATTCATGTCTTAAATTTTCAACTCTTGAAAATATGAATTGTCATTACCATTAACTCAAAGGATGTATCACAGACATCCTAAATACATACTATAATAAAAAATAATTTTTTTATTAATTTATAGTCAAAATTATAAAATTGATCTTAGAAGTGTATTACAAATGTCAGCCAATCTGACTTCTAGGGCACATCTAACATTTTTGGACTTCAAATAACCTTCTATACATCTTCTACAGAGATTTTTATAAATGATCAATTGGATGTGGCTTCATGAAGTGGTTGCCTTGAGAATCTGTCTTCTTTTAGCGCACCACATAAAGATAATAATTTATGGCAAAAAGAAAAGTGCAGGAGGAACGAGGAAGGAAATTATCAAGAATGAAATATTATAATTTTTTTATTATTTATTATAATTTATAAATTAAATATTTTAATTTCATCAAAATATGAAATATATTGTAGCAGATGCTTTGAAAAATCTATTATTTTAGCAAAATATCATCTTAAATTTTTGCAAGTATTGTATTTAAGGATGTTTTCTATAATAGGATATAATAATTTTAACCAACAATATCATAATTTTGATTCAGGATGTCATAATTTTTTATTTAAAAAATTTTTCTGTGATAAGATGTTATAATTTTAATATACAATATCATAATATTGATAAAAAATTCCAAAATTCTGGGTTTGCATATATTTTTTTACTATAGAATATGATAATTTTAAATTATAATATCATAATTTAGATCCAGAATATAGTAATACTTCATTCGAAGATATTTTTCTATGACAGAATTTCATAATTTTAATCAATAATATCATAATTCTGATAAAAAATATTATAATTTTTCATTCATGGATATTTTTTGTCATAGAATGTCATAATTTTAACCTACAATATCATAATTTTAATTAAGATATTATAATTTTTTGTTCGAGAATATTTTCTTTGATAGATGTCATAATTTTAATCTATAATATCATAATTTTGATATAAAATATCATAATTCTATGTTCGTGGATATTTTCTATCATAAAATATTATAATTTTAATATAAAATATTATAATTTTTTACATTCATAGATGTTATCTATGGTAGAATATCATAATTTTTATTTATAATATCATAATTTTGATTCAGAATATAATAATTCTGTATTCGTGAATATTTTTTATTATAGAATATCATAATTTTAACTTAAAAAATCATAATTTTGATCCAAAATATCATAATTTTACATTTGAGGATATTTTCTATAACAGAATATTATAAATTTAACTTACAATGTCATAATATTATAATTTTTTTATTATTTATTATAATTTATAAATTAAATATTTTAATTTCATCAAAATATGAAATATATTGTAGCAGATGCTTTGAAAAATCTATTATTTTAGCAAAATATCATCTTAAATTTTTGCAAGTATTGTATTTAAGGATGTTTTCTATAATAGGATATAATAATTTTAACCAACAATATCATAATTTTGATTCAGGATGTCATAATTTTTTATTTAAAAAATTTTTCTGTGATAAGATGTTATAATTTTAATATACAATATCATAATATTGATAAAAAATTCCAAAATTCTGGGTTTGCATATATTTTTTTACTATAGAATATGATAATTTTAAATTATAATATCATAATTTAGATCCAGAATATAGTAATACTTCATTCGAAGATATTTTTCTATGACAGAATTTCATAATTTTAATCAATAATATCATAATTCTGATAAAAAATATTATAATTTTTCATTCATGGATATTTTTTGTCATAGAATGTCATAATTTTAACCTACAATATCATAATTTTAATTAAGATATTATAATTTTTTGTTCGAGAATATTTTCTTTGATAGATGTCATAATTTTTAATCTATAATATCATAATTTTAATATAAAATATCATAATTCTATGTTCGTGGATATTTTCTATCATAAAATATTATAATTTTAATATAAAATATTATAATTTTTTACATTCATAGATGTTATCTATGGTAGAATATCATAATTTTTATTTATAATATCATAATTTTGATTCAGAATATAATAATTCTGTATTCGTGAATATTTTTTATTATAGAATATCATAATTTTAACTTAAAAAATCATAATTTTGATCCAAAATATCATAATTTTACATTTGAGGATATTTTCTATAACAGAATATTATAAATTTAACTTACAATGTCATAATTTTGCTTTTGCGGATGTTTGTAGGTTAAAATTATGATATTCTATCATAAAAAAATATTAATGGATAAAAAATTAAGATATTCTATGTTAAAATTATAATATTATAGATTAAAATAATGATATTCTACTATAAAAAATATCCACGAATGCAGAATTATTATATTTTGCATCAAAATTATGATATTCTATCATAGAAAATATCCACGAACATAGAATTATGATATTCTAGATCAAAATTATCATATTATAAGTTAAATTTATAATATTTTATCAAAAAAAATATCTTCAAACACAGGATTATAACATCTTGAGTTAAAATTATGATATTATAGATTAAAATTATGTCATCATGTCGTAGGAAACTTTCTTGAATGTAATACTTATAGAAATTTAAGATAATATTTTATTAAAGTAACATGTTTTTCAAACCATCTACTATAATATATTTCACATTTTGATAAAATTAAAATATTTGATTTATAAATTATAATAAATAATAAAAAAATTATAATATTTCATTCTTGACAATCTTCTCCTTCCTCCTACACTTTTCTTCTTGCCATAAATGATTATCTATATATGGTGCACTAAAAGAAGATAGATACTTAAGGCAACCACCTCATGAAGCCTCATCCAACTGGTCATTTGCAAAAATCTCTGTAAAAGATGTATAGAAAGTTATTTGAAGTCAAAAATAAATATAGAAGATATAAAGTACCCATTTTGAGATGTCAAACCTATAACATGCATAATATTAACCTATAATGTTATAATTTTAATCTAATATATTATAAAAATATTAAAAAAATATACTTGAAAGATATTTTATCCATAGGATATCATAATTTTGACACGGGATGTCATAATTCTGCGTTTGGGATGTTTCTATTTCAGAATGTCATAATTTTGATTCTTAATGACATAATTTTGATACAGAATGTCATAATTCTGCATTCATTGACATATTCTATGCCAGAATATCATAATTTTGATTCTTAATGTCATAATTTGGATAAAGAATATCAAAATTATGACATTCTAGCAAAAAATACATCAACGAACGTAGAATTATAACATCTTAGGTCAAAATTATGATATTAAGGATCAAAATTATGATATTTTTGAATAAAAATATTTCTGAATGCAGAATTATAATATTCTGTATCAAAATTATCATATTAAGGATAAAAATTATGACATCCTAGAATAGAAATATCTCCAAACATAGAATTATGATATCTTGCATCAAACTTTTGATATTTAAAAATAAAATTATGACATCCTAGTAGATATTTTATCTATAAGATATCATAATATTAGTATATAATATAATATTTATGATCTATTATGTTATAATATTGTCAAAACTATCTTTAGAAGGTATTTTAAATACAGGATGTCATAATTTTAACATAGTATATCATAATTTTGATATAGGATGTAATAAAAATATCAAAAAAATATACTTGAAAGATATTTTAGCTGTAAGATGTCATAGTATCAACATATAATATCATATTTGCGGTCTAGCATATTATAACATTGTACAACCATCTTTGGAAGATATTTTACATATAGAATATCATAATTTTAATATTGAATATCATAATTTTGACATAGAATATTATAAAAATATCATAAAATATATCTGAAAGGTGTTTTACCTATAGGATGCTATAAGTTTGACATAGGAATGCCATAAAAATATCCAAAGATATATTTGAAAGATGTTTTACCTATAAAATATCATAATTTTAACATAAAATATCATATTTATGATTTAGTATGCTATAATATTATCAAAACTACCTTCAAAAGATATTTTACATACATGATATCATAATTTCAACATAAAATGTTATAATTTTGATGTAGAATATCATAAAAATATCAAAAAATATACTTGAGAGGTATTTTATGGATGTCATAATATTGACATAAGATTTTATCTGCAGGCATTTAACTATCAAAGAAGATATTGTGTTAAAAGAATTGCAAAAGAAAATATATTAAAGGATCGACATATGGCATTTTACCTGATGGATGGGATATATTGCTTGGATGGATAATATTATGATATTTATATCCTTGCCAATATGACCGAATGCATACTTCTCACTGTAAATTAAATCTTGGACACCCAAACGCTTAAGCAGAAGCTTAATAAAATAAGAAAAAAAAGAGAGAAGAGTAGCATTTGAAATATTCAACCTGACTACCAGATAGTAAAAATACTTCATCTTGGAGGGAAAGGATATTTTCATCATGTTAAAGTTGAAAAGCAGAATATGATGTGCATTAAATATGCTCGATAATAGAATGATAAAATACCTTCATTTTCTTTATACCTTCAGATGCCTAGTCGGATGGAAAGTGACATACATCACATTATGCCATAAAAGCGCCATATGGATCAATCGGATGGGGTAGTGTGCTCCACATCTGATTTTTTATACTACAGGCAGTGTAGAAAGAATTACCCTTCTACGAGAATGGAGTGACCACTGACATAACTTAGCATCGTAGATATGGAGCGGTGTGCAAATGGTTAATAGGAGGATAATTCTTTCTGCACCACCTACGGTGTAGAAAATCAAACATGAAGTATATCATTTCATCCAATTGATTTATATGGAGTCCTTATGATGTAACGTGATGGTTGTCGCTTCATATTTAGCTAGGCAATTGATGGCACAAAGAAAATGGAGGCGGAAGGGTTTCATCATTGAATATATTTAATGAATGTAATAATCTATTTTTTAAATTTAACATGCCAAAAATATCTTTTTCCTGTAAAATGAAATATTTTTACTATTTTGCAGTCTGCTTGGACATTATGAATGCTCTATTTCCCTCTTTTTTCATTTTTTGAGCGTCGAATGTTGTATTTCTCTTTCTTCTTTTGTTTCTTGAGCGTGTGGGTGTCCAAGATTTAATCTGTAAGAAACATTGCGGGTTCGAGGTTGTTGATTCTTTATTATTCCATCCAATCAACATGTTTCATCTATGAGGAAGTAATGTCGTTTATAGATTCTTTACTAAAACTTTTTTGTAGTTTCTTTAATACAGCAGCTCCTTTGGTAGTTAAACAAAATTAATGCGTTAGGAATGTTCGAATGAAGTTCTTTTTTCAATTTTAAAAGTTAATATCATATAAAATCCTACCAAAAGTTATATAGTAAGTCATGGTGTCATGATTTCTATCCAGAATAGTTTTTGATATATCATAATGATATATAAGATAAAAAATATAGCATTATATTTTGAGATTATAGGTCAAAATTATGATATTCCAGTTGATAAAAGACATCTCGAAGATAGTTTTAATAATATTATGATATCATATATCAAAATTATAATATTATATATTAATATTATGATAAAAACATAATTTAGAATTGGGTTCTAATATTTTTATGACATTCTAAGTTAAAATTATGACATCATATATCAAAATTATGACATCCTGTTGATAAAAAGGCCTTCCAAAGATAGTTTTGATAATATTATGATATTCTGTATCATGATTATAACATTTTATGTTAATATTATGAACAAAATATTTTTCAGATGTCGATTTTGATGTTTTTATGATATTCTAGATTTAAATTATGACACCCTATTGATAAAAGACCTTCCGAAGATAGTTTTGATAATATAAGAATATTTTGTATCAAAATTATGATATGATATATTAATATTATAACAAAAATATCTTTTAGGATATGATTTTGATATTTTTATGATATTTTAGATTAAAATTATGATATCATATATTAGAATTATGATATTCTATTGATAAAAGACCTCACGAAGGTTGTTTTAATAAAACTATGATATTATATTTCAAAATTATGATATTAGACATTAATATTATGATGAAAACATCACTTAGGTGTCAGTTTGACGTTTTAATGATATCCTAGGTCAAACTTATGATATCATAGATCAAAATTATAATATTCTATTAGTAAAAAGATTTTTGAATGTTGTTTTAACAATATTATGATATTTTATTTCAAAATTATGATATGATATATTAATATTATAAACAAAAATACCATGCAGGTATTGATTTTGATGTTTTTATTACATCATAGATCAAAATTATGATATCGTAAGTCAAAATTATGATATTATATTGATAAAAAGTTTTGTGAAGGAAGTTTTGATAATATTAGAATATTCTATGTCAAAATTATGATATATTTTGTTAATATTATGAACAAAAATATCATCTAGGCTTGGATTTTGATAATTTTATGACATCCTAGATCAAAATTATGACATCATAGGTTAAAATTATGACATTTTTTGATAAAAAATCTTCTAAAAGTAGTTTTGATAATATTAAAATATTTTGTATCAAAATTATGACATCATACGTTAATATTATGACAAAATCACCTTCCAAGAGATGATTTTGATATTTTATGATATCCTATATCAAACTTATGATATCGTAGATCAAAATTATGACATCCTATATATAAAAAGCCTTTCAAAAGTTATTTTAATAATATTATGATATTCTATTTTAAAATTATGATATAATATGTTAATATTATGAACAAAAATACTATCTATATGTTGATATTGATGTTTTTATTACATTCTAGATCAAAATTATGACATCGTAGATTAAAATTATAACATCCTATTGATGAAAGATCTTTTGAAAGAAGTTTTGATAATATTAGATATCCTATGTCAAAATTATGATATGATATGTTAATATTATGAACAAAAATACCATCCAGGCTTAGATTTTGATATTTTTATTACATCCTAGGTCAATATTATGACATCCTATTAGTAAAAAAATTTTTGAAATAGTTTTGACAATATTAGAATATCCTAGATTATAATTTATGATATTATATATTAATATTATGATATCTTATGGATAAAATATCTTTCAAGTATCGATTTTGAGCTTTTTATGACATTCTTGGTCAGAATTATGATATCCTTAGTTAAAATTATAATATCTAGTTGGTTAAATACCTTCTGAAGTTACTTTTGATAATATTATGACATTTTGATTCAAAATTATAATATTATAGGTTAATATTAGACATTCTATAATTAAAATTATGATATCATATATTAGAATTATGATTTATTCTGATATATCTTCAAAGAACTTTAGATTTATGACTTCCATATGCATTTTCTGAGTTTAAAAAACCTTCTGTATATTTTCTATAGATATTTCTATAAATGATCAGATGAATGAGCCTTTATATGGTGGTTGTCTTGAGAATCCATCTTTTAGTGCACTACATGCAGATAAGGATAATATAAATCCTCATGCTGAAATAAAATTCAATTCAATAATAAATGTATATGATTTCTACAATGCTTATGCGAGAAGAGTCAGTTTTGGAATCACAACCATATGTAATAGACAATAAGAAAAATATATGTTGCTTCAAGCATCTAGCATTCTGGAGGATAGAAAAATCTAAGAAATCAGATAATTCCATAAATCCCAAGGTGTTGATTGTAAGGCATCAACAAAATTCATGTCTCCAAACAAGTATCTGCAGTTCTTGATGGAAGAGCATCGACATCACTAGGAGAGTGGGACCCATGAGAGGGGATCAGGAGTATTTGGTGTGGAACACTTGACTACAATTAGGACAAGCGCTGAAAGAGTTGAGAGGAGGCAGCAAAATCATATCACAGCTACTGATAATAATTAGGCAACAAGTGTCAGCAAAAGGTGGAAATGAACGATATTGTATTTGCTTTAGCTTTTAGGAGGTCCATTGTCCTTGTGAACAAGAAGAAATGAGCTGTGGTTGGAGGTCAAAACTAGCAAAACATGTGTTTCTTCACACATCTACAACATTCCTTCCTTGAAGCAGGAATCGCCTGTGGCTTTTGAATTTTGTACTACCACAATTTTGTTTTGGGGAAAGATCGAGGAGCTTTCAATGCAATAATCCTTTTCATTATACTCCCAGATATATGACCCCTGAATCTTTTTTATTGGGATATATGATCCTTGAATTAAGGTGCATGCATCACTAAAAGGATTAAAAAAAAAAAAAGAGGCTTGAGAGGAAGTTATTACTTTAGCGGACCCAACATGCCAAAGTAGTAACAAATAGAAGTAATCATATAGTAATGCGGAGGATATCAATTCAAGAATGGCATGCTTGCTTATGGTATAAAGAACATGTTGATGCAGCATCTGGTTGTCACCGGATCGAGCTGAAGCAGAGGAGGACAAGGTCGCCGCCGGTGACTTGCAAAACAAAATCCCATCCGAAGTTAGTGGTGGTGGCTCTGGCAGGACCCTCCGACAATCAAGTCAGCTTTTCTGGCCAACAGAAATGGAGTGCTCAAGAATGAGTTCGGCAGAGTTTAGAGGAGGAGAGGAGAGCTTAGAACTTAGAGTACGCGTATCTGGAGGATCCTTTTTATAGGTGAAGCTTGTAGCGGGTTGATGGTGACAGCTGCAGCTACCTGATAGCGGACCGCTCGAGGTCTGATGGAGTCAGTCATCGAGGGAGGCGCCGTCTGTAGCGCCGCCTGCAATAGATTGATGGTGACAGCCATCGCCACCTGGTAGCGGGTCGCTGTTGCCTGCAGCAGACTGATGGCGATCGTTAGTCGAGATTTAATGACCGTAGCTCTGAGAAAGCAAGCGTTGGTTGGTGGACTTCGGTATATATCGATTCTAGAGGAGTTCGGACTCCTGCAGGGATACGTCTTTGGTGATTATTCGGAGCAATCCGCTGTAGGAATCTGATTGAGGAGAAGTCCGAAAGGAATTTAGCTCTTGGAGTTCGGTCGAAGAAGTGCGGAGGGAGTTCGGCTCTCGTAGGCGTCTAGCTGGAGGAGTGTGGCTCAAGCTTGATCGCTGAGTTCGGAAGGAGCTCGGCCGCTAAGGAGTTCGGTCGGCTGAAGGAGTTCGCTAAGAACTCGACCGCTGGGGAGTTTTGGCAGGAGCTCGACCTGCTGAGCCGACCGCTGAAGGGTTCGGCAAGAGTCCGGTCGATGCAGAGTTCGCCGGGCTGAAGGAGCTCGATAGAAACAGGCGGCTGAAGGAGTTTCGGCTAAAACTCGTCCGCTGAAGCTTTTTCGTGGCTACCGATTGCAGTAGGCTGAGCATCGAACTAGACTTCGGCAAGAGCAGGATTTATCTCCCAACAATAGTCCCCTCACTTCTGAGTTCGAAACTCAAAGAAAGGGATGTGCAGAAAAAAGCGACTGCCGAAGTTTTCTTCTAGGCTTCTGTGCTGATTCAGGTTGAAGCTCGATGAGAAGATTTCATCTCACAGCCAAAGTTGATGGTTGAAATTGAAGCCCGATGGGAATGCTCATCTCCGCCGAGGTTGAAGTAGATCTCGTGCTTCCTAGATCGAGGTCGGGAAGTTGAGCTCTCTCGGAGGCGTCTCCTCTCCTACAGTCGAAGGTTGCTCAGGGGAGATCTCCTCTCCTGCAGTCGAGGTTGACTCCGGGGAGATCTTATCTCCTTAGCTGAGGTTGAAGCTCGGAAGAGATCTTATCTCCATTGCAGCCGAGGTTGGTCGGATCCGCTCGAGGAAAGATCTTATCTTCCTATGGCCGAGGTTAACACGGGTGCTCGGAGGAGATCTTATGCTCCTGCGTCGAGGCTGCCTCGGGGGATGATCTTATCTCCCTGAAGCCGAGGTTTGGTCCAGTCGGTCGAGATCTTATTTTCGGCCAAGGGTTAACTACGGAACGCTCGGAGATCTTATCTATCTCAGCGAGGCGTCTCCGTCCTCGAAAGAGATCTTAATCTCTGGCCGAGATTGTCAACGGTGCTCGGAAGATGTATCTTATCTCTGGTCGAGGTTTGATCGGTTGCTCGGGAGAGATCTTATCTCTAGCCGAGGTCGTCACGGGCGCTTCTCTGACCGAGGTCGTCTCGATCGCTCAGAAGAGATCTCTATCTCTAGACGAGGTCGTCAACGATGCTCGAAGAGATCTTATCTCTGCCGAGGTCGACACCGATCGCTCGGAAGAGAATTTTATCCAACCGAGGTTGTCATGGAGAAGATTTATCTCTAGCCGAGGTTGGCGTGACTTTGGGGCCCGATCTTCGACTTCTCACGTTAGGACGAGGTTTCTCCTTCTGTTCCTAATGGACTGTGGGACACATAAGGCCATTGTCAGGGCCTCTCTTTCATCCCATTCTTAAATGAACGAGGTCTTCGACTTTGCCTCGCGTTAGGACGAGAGGTTCTCCTCCTGTTCCTAAAGGACTAATGGGGCACATAAGGGCCATTGTCAGGACTCTTCTCCCTCTCCGCCCATCCGTTCTAAATTGAACGAGGCCTTCGACTTTGCTCATTTAGGACGGGTTCTCCTCCTGTTCCTAAACGGACTATGAGGGCACATAAGGGCCATTGTCCTGGGCCCTCTCCCCCCAATCTCGTCTAAAATGAAGAAGATCTTCGACTTTGCTTGCATTAGGACGAAATTCTCCTCATGTTCCTAACGGACTTGGGGACACATAAGGATCGTTGTCTTTTTATGGGCCTCTCCCCCCCATCTCATCTAATAAACGAGGCCTTCGACTTTGTTCAGTTAGGGCGAGGTTCTCTGTTCCTAACGTATCTCCTACGGCCGAGTTTGTTGCGGGCGCTCGAGAGAGATCATCTCCTGCTGGCCGAGGTTGTTGCGGCGCTAGAGAAGATCTTATCTCCTACAGCGGGCCGGCCTGAAACCCTCTGGGAGAGATCTTATCTCCTGCAAGCCGAGGTTATTGCAGGCGCTCGGAAGTGATCTTAAATCTTCTGCAGGTCGAGTTGGTCCGAACCCTCGGAGGAATTTTATCTCCTGCGGTTGAGGTTGATACGAACGCTTGAGGGCAGCCGAGGTCGGTCTGAACTCTCGAGGAAGATCTTATCTCCTGCGGTCGAGGTTGTTGCGGGTGCTCGAGGGCAGCCGAGGTCGGCCCGGACCCTCGGGGGAGATCTTATGTCCTGCAGCCTGAGGTTTGTTGCGGACGCTCGGGGGAGATCTTATCTCCTGCAGTCGAGGTTGGTCCGGACCTCGGAGGAGATCTTATCTCTACAGCCGAGGTTTGAAGAACTTTGGCCGGCTCATGTTAGGACGAGATTCTCCTCCTATTCCTAACACGGTAACTATTGACTGCTTCTTTCCTATCATCACGTAGTTTTTGCACCAAAAAATAATATTATCGAAATAGAAGAATTTTATTGAAAGTTATTGACGGCACATCCCCAGATCGTGGGAGCATTGTTCCTCTGAGTTTCTTCAGACGATAGATTCCGAGATCCGACGACCTCCTCTATTTTGTGCTGGCCTCCTCAATTTGGAGGCAAGCTTGACGTGACGTTGATGGCATAGGAGGCAACCGACCTTTTTGTTGTTCCTGACTACGACAACGCCCTTGGCCGATCTTCTTCTGCTTCAGGCCGGCGTCTAAGAAATCGATCCAACTGGCCTCTCCTGATGAGCTTCTCGATTTCGTCTCGGAGCTGAACGCCATTCTTCAGTTGTGGGGTGGTTCGCGATGATAGAGGCAAACTTGTTGTGAATCGCGTTTGTGATAGGAACGCATTCCTCTCCGATCTATCTCTCTTTTAACCTTTTGTTACATGAAATATGCAATTGCTTTCTTATTTCTTCAAATTTCTGCCTTCATGTTGTTGATCCAATCCAAAATACTATACTATCACGTATCTTCTCAATACATTCTTCAATAATTCTCAAACCATCTTGAACAATTAAAATTAAAATATATGCAGCACAACGCATATGCATAAGTGAACTACTTTAAAATTTTTCCAAGAGAATTCTGATCATGGCATCATTGGTACTACAATTATCAACAGTTAAAGTAGACAACTTCCTATCAATATTCCATTCTAACAAGCAATCAAGAAGAACATCGAAAAGAACTTCTTTTGTGTGTGGGGAAGGAACATAGATAAACCTATAAGAAAAATTAAACAAAATATAAACATATAGCTTAAATGAAATTGCATTTTGAAAGAAGAATGTACATTAAAATCCGATTTTTGTAATATCCAAGAATCATCAATGATGACAACCATGAAACCTCTCTTTCTGTTGCTTGAAGTCCACATATCAATTGTGATAGCAACCTTACTTTGAATCTTCTCCAATGATGCTAATACCTTTGACTTCTCATGATCATAAATTTTGAAAATATCCCTCTTGATTGTGTTTCTAGAAACCATTTTAAATAATGGTTGAAGAGAATATGAATATCTTCTAAATCCAATATAGTCAACTACATTAAGCGGGAACTCATGTAAGATGATCATATTTGCAAGCTCTTTTCTAGTTGCATCTTGATCAAAATGATAATTGCTCAAGCCCTGCTTACCATCCATCTTATTTTGCTCATTCACCAAAAGTTTTTGCCTCATATCCTTAATATTTCTATATTTTAGCCCGGAACATCTTTTCAAGTGTTCACGCAAATGAGATGTTCCATATTTGCTCCCTTCTAAAAGATGTTTCTTACAATGATTGCATTATGCTTTATCTTTCCCATCAACCTTCATCTTCTTAAAATGATTCCATACATCAGATATCAACTTTCTTTTTTCATTTTCATTAATATCAATAATATCACAAACAGGTTCATTACTAGTCGGTGTAGAATTACTATTTACTTGTGATGTCGATACTGGAGCTATTTTTCTTGGAGATTGGTTACTCCTAAGTGGTGGTGGGAGGGTGCAATTATTTTGATGTGAAGACATTTTGGATCTAAAATGTATCAAAAAAATATAAATAAAAATTTTAGATTATCATAGAAACTATCAAGCAAACAAAACTAATAAATAAAAAATTTATATTGGCATGATCACGAACTCATACAAAATTGATAGAATGATTAAGATGACTAAATAATAAATATATATATATATAAAACAAGTAAATGAGACTAATAGACTATTCTCATTGTAAGTAATAAAATTGATTTCATAGTTTGAAATATTTTATTAAATAAAGATATATAGACTGTCATCATAACTAAGTTGAAATTAGATTGAATAAATTTTCTAACTGAATGGATAATAAAATAGAAAAAAGAAATGACTTCTAATAGACTATCAAACTGAAATTTTCATCTAACTTTTCACACATTTTATTTTTTGATTGACATAGATGTATTTTTTTTAGCTAGATTGATATAAATAAAATCTGATTTTATCAAAAAAAAAGGGGTAACAAGTACAACCCATAGATTTATTATCCCTTGTTTAAGATGAGGCTCCATGGAATAAAATGATAATCATATGGATGGTGAAGGGCCGTACTTGTTTCCCTGGTAAACTTTATATTGCCTTCACTGTCGTTCCCTTTTCGTTTGTAGGAGTATTTATTTTTTTAAACAAAAACTGAATCTATCCTACAGGATGCCGTGAAGCACAAGAGAGACAATTACTCTATATTAATGAACTGTCATGTAGATTCCACAAGCAAAGCTTGGTTCTGGATTGATGACACAACACGAAGCAAAATAATAAAGGCTAGCTATTATTCCGCTGAGCACTCGCTGGCATCAAGGCTAAGAAAACATAAATCCTACCCTAACCCTAACCCTAGAAATATAAATCCTAACTGTAGATTAAGGATGGAAGAATCACCATTCATGAGGATCAGAAGTGTCCAGGGAGAGATATTTAAATAGAGTAGAAGCTTGCATACGAAGGGATTGATCAGTACCACATAAGACAAAAGCAAGGAGATGAATAGAAGCATGACGTTGGTCGAAGAGATAATCCTTCCTCAAGGCATTACCACAAGAGATGGATCGGAGATGGAGATGATCGGAGAGGAAGAGAGGATCGGAGGAGAAGAGGCATGGGGGTCCGAGTGGGTAGGGGTCGAAAAGAAATAATCAAAAATGAAAAGTAGCACTTTGAGGCCTTAGGAGGTTGAGGGCTTACGCCTCTTTTTAGTATTGGATTGGGTTCGAGACGGGACCTACCATTATCCGATCCAAATCTGCTTTGAATTTTCTTTCTAAAATTCATACCCACCTCGAATTTCAATCGGATCAGATAAAACCCATCCCATTCGGATCGGATTAGATCGAATAGCCGATGGGTCGAAAAAAATTGCCAGCCCTATATATAACCGCTCAATGTTCACAAGCATGACAATAAAAAGATCCACATGGACATCACCACAAACATGCAAGACTAATTTGTAATCCTTGAATGCTTTTAAATAAGCCCTGCATATTTCATGAAATCTTGAAAAGTTAGGATATGTCAGGTTGGTAGCCTGGCCAATAGGCGGTAGTGCACTTGGTTGACGCTCATCTCTCCAACTCTGAAATCTCATCGTATTCCCATGGAGAGAGGGAAGAAGAAAAAAAAAATCCAAACTAGAGAATAATTAGAGAAATTAGCAGCCAAAGAAAAATCATGAATGATTTATATAACTTGCAATTATCTATAAAATATTATATATGATCCTTGATAGCTTGCACATTCCTTGATTTAAATAGACCATGCACAGTTCCAAACGGGAGACATCTTGTTTTTTGTATTTAACTTACACATACAAATTATGTCCCATGTCACCTTGAACCAGTTTAGCTGTACTAACTATAGCTCCAAGCAATTGGGTGGATCACCTTGGCTAGTTTTTCTGTTAGTCATGAGTCCCAGATGCTATTAGCGGAGGAACTTTGATCAAAATTTGAGCAATAGACATTGGCTCTTGTGGCAGGCAGACGACAACATAGACAAATTTCCCTGTAAGAGGGATATTCAAGATGCTACTCTTACAAAAATACTATCGATTCAAGATATTTCAAAATACGGAGGCTAGCCATCAAACCTTCGAGGAGATGGCCACATAGAGGCTCCGAGATGGCCTCTATAGCCTCAAGTAGTCTGCCATCCAGTACTTCGATTCTCAGTCATCATCGAACTAGAGGTCCTTCACGGATCACTAGATATGGACGGACATATGGCAAGCCCTCTACAACCAATGGAGTAGCGATGAGTACTTCGATAGGTGGCAAAGGGCCTGGTAGAGCTAGACCATTCAATAGGATCTGATTAGGCACACAGATGGCTCAGTCAGTATACATATTATGGCCGACAGACTAGTAAGAAATCAATACCAAAACTCTTCACTACAACTATAAAAACTCTTATATATATATTTTAATTAATTTAATTTTATTATTTATTTATTATAGATACAGCAACTTGATCGTCCATCAGATCAGCTGTAGTATGGTGGGCCACACACCAGTCTAGATGGACTGGTGACTATTTAGATTCTATGTCACGATAGATTATGGTAAAAACTTCAAACTTTATTTACTAATTAAGTTATTATAGAATATAATTTTTATATTAGAATTAATATATTTCTAAATTGTGCAGATGCATTATGCAGTGTACGTTGCTGAGAGGTACGGTGATGATCATCTTCTCAAGGGCAGCCCCTCTTGACCTTGAGGGATGGCTCAATGCCATCAGGGGGATGAGTAGGAGCCGAGTCATAGATTTTGGCTACAACTTCAATCCTCTACCGCCTCAACATCCTTTGATGTCCTCATAGGTCTGGACATCCCAAACTTAGAGCGATGTGCACATGGAGGAGATCGTGTAGAGACTTCTGAGTTGGTGACCTCAGAGCCTCCTGGATGCCATCTATGATACAATCATGAAGCTTCTCTAGGACCCGTAGTTGTGCAACCTCTGGGCTCATCATCCCAGCCATCACATCAGATAATTATATTATTGGATCCTTTTACTTATTTTAGGTTTTTATACTTAGAAGCTTCGTATATTTATGTTTGAATTTGGAAAGAGAATGTTGGGGCTAAAAATTCAATCTAACCATCCAATCAATGGAATGGGGGTATTTATAACTCCGTATTATTGAATGAAATATGTAGGAATAATCTGTTCAAAAATCGGAGAAATATATCGAAAGATATGCCTCCATATTAAAACTTACTAATGTTGTTTTATTTTTTTTGTTACAAGATGTTGGGGCATCCGGCTCTTATCCACCAGTTGCTAGAGAGGAGCAAGAGGAGGAGGAGGAGACGAATGACAACAAGGATCGAACCTAATTTTTTTTATGTATTATTTTTTTGATATTACTTATAAAAAATATATAATTTATATTTTTAATATAATATAATTAGTTTTAAATTTTTTATTATCATATTATCTTTGGATTTTAATTATAACCAGTATTAGAAATCATAATTCATTATGATTAATTAAAACATATTTTAAAAAATATTATTATTAATTTTTTTAAAAAAATAGATTTAACTATTAGTGTCGCTAATAATTATTAGCAATGGTATTAGCCACTGCTTACTATTGCTAATATTTCTTAAAATATTTTTTTATTTTATTTAAAAATTAAAAGAAATTAGCGAAGGCATTAGCCATAAAAATATCATCACTAATATTTTTTAATTTTTTAAAAAATAATTTAAATATTAAAAATAATTAGTGATAGAATAATTTCATTGCTAATAGCTTTATTAGCGATAGCTAGGTTTTTCATCATTAATAATGGCAATTAGCGACAAAAATTTTTCAGATTGACTTTTACGATGATATTAGCAATAGTGAAAAGAACTATTAGTGATAGCAGTTAGCCATCGTGAATAGTCTAGATTCTTATAGTAGTCCAAGCTTAGCCTCCATAGAAGATGTCAGATGATAGTAGGTTGCTTTTTAGTACACCAAGAGGTTGGATTAAATCCAAGATAAATACAATATCTACTTATTGAGCAACAATCAATGAGGTAGCCAATCCAATAAGCATTATTGTAAACTTCAAATTTAACTGGACCAGACCATAGAAACAACCTATAAGTAAGAGTTGGGTTAGTTGAGGACTACATATATTGGGCAACTTGGTTTACCAAAAAGGAGTGGTCTGGCTTGGTGAGAGTAAGATATTGCAAAGCATCAGCAATACTATGATTAAGGGTGTACAAATGGATTGGTTAATTGAAAATCGAACCAAAGCATTAATAATTTTGGTGTTTGGTTCAATTTTTTGCTGAAAATTTTGGTTTCGATTTGAAACTGAACTAAAGTTTTTTAATCAATTTGGTTTTAATTTGATAACTTCGGTTAACCAAAAATTAAAATTATCTCATTCTCTTTAATTTAATAATTAGATTAATTTAAATAATATTTGAATGAGAGGATCCAAAACCAATTAACAATTGGATTGCACTAAATACCACGGTAGAAAACACACCATGTTACTCCCTGTATTTGAGCAATTCTCGATTGCACGCTATGGAGCTATGGTTCGTGCATATTCTCCATAATTTGCCCTGGATCGTGGCCTTTGGATGGTTGGATTGGTCCATGTAGGCCCTGATTTGATAACCCCCTCATGCCCGATGCCTCGCCCTCCGATAGTTGCCTAATTGGTACTATAGCATACCCTGGGTGGTAGTCGAACCGTAGGAGTCGAATGCCTCCACCCGCTTTGTGCCTATGGCTTTCCCTCTTCTTTCAGGCTTCTAGCACCTCTCCAATCTCCATCACCATCATCGACCTCCTCCTCCTTGGCCCCCACCACCTCGATAATCACCCATCGCCTCTCCCTTCCTCCGCGACTTGGCCCATCGTGTAGTCTCTAGCCTCCAACCGCTGGATGGTGGAGTGTGGACCGTCGAACGCTGTCGTTGCCTTGCCTTTGCTTCCTCCTCTAGAGACCCCAATACCGTTGAAACTCAAAATGGTGGATTGTCAGACCTGGCCACACCCTTTGCGACCTGCCCTCCCCCTCTGGCGTGATGCCTCTCCATCACTACACCGACCTCCTCCTCCTCCTCGGTGCCCACAGCATTGCCCCTCACCTCTGCCCTGTATGCCATTACCGCTGCCTCACCTTTGTCGAACTGTTCCACCGCTAGTCCAAGCATCTAGCTTTCAAACTTTCATGTTAAGTTTAACAAATCTCTATTTTTTATTGGGGTTAATTGTTAAATTACTTAAACTTGTAGATGATGGATCAAACACCTACACATCAGATAGTTGCTCGCTCGAACTCAATGCCATCACTATAAGCATGCCCACCTACAAAAATAGAATCAATTGCAACTTCAAATCTGACTTCGACAAAACAAAGAAAGCCCATTCAACTAAGGTCAGAAGTATGGCTTCACTTTGAGAGGAAAGAAGAAAATGGTGAGGTGAAAGGTATATGTAGATATTGTTCAAAATTTTTTCATGCTGATACAAAAAGAAATGGGAAAACTTCATTAAAAAATCATCTTGAGACATGTACAAAATCCATCTAATGCAAAGGATGGACAAACTGAGTTGAATTTTCAATCAGTGAAGGGAAAGGAAGGAGAGGTTGTTCTTGGTACTTGGAGGTTTGATAAGGAGCTTGCAAGAAAAATCTTGGCTAAAATGATTATAATTGATGAATTGCCATTCAAATTTGTGGAGGGAGAGGGATTTAAGGAGTTGATAGCAGTATTATGTCCTAGATTTCGTATTTCATCGTGATGGATAGTTACACTAGATTGTTTTCAGCTCTACCTGGTGGAGAGGTTGAAGTTGAAAAATTTTCTAAAGAATTCTAAGTAAAGGATTTGTTTCAAAATAGACTCTTGGACTTCAATACAAAGGATGAACTACATGTATATCACTACACATTTTATTTATGGGAATTAGAACCTGCATAAGAAAATTCTGAATTGTTGTCCACTTTTAAATCATAGAGGCAAGGAGATTGTTAAACAAATAGAGATTTATCTTCTTGATTGGGAAATTGATAAAGTGTTTATGGTCACTATTGATAATGCAAGCTCAAATAATGTTGCAATGATTATTTAAAGGAGAAAATACTAAATTAGAGAACAGATGTGCTTGGATGTAAGTGCATCCATATGAAGTGCATTGCATATATAATTAATTTGGACGTGACTGATGGTTTGAAGAAAATCAGAAACTTGGTGAAATAGATTCAAGCTGCAGTGAAGTTGATATAGCAGTCACCTAGTAGATTGGCTAAATTCAAGGAGTGTGTCGAAATAGAAAAGATCCAATCACAATGCTTGTTGTGCATGGATATTCCTACTTGGTGAAATTCTACTTACATGATGTTAGAGACTGCTTAAAAGTTCAAAAGAGCTTTTGCAAGGTATGAGGAACTTGACCCTTACTTCAAACATGATTTAGAGTATAATGATGGTTTATAAGGGGTGTCTACAGGTAGTGATTAGGCTAATTCAAAGAGGATGGTAGTCTTTCTTAAACACTTTTATGATTTGACATTGCGAATCTCTAGTTCTAAATTTGTGACTACTAACATATTTTTTAATGAGATTAGTGGAATGAATTACTTGCTAAATCAATGGATTGAAAGTGAAGATTTGGAGCTTAGATTGATGGCTACAAGAATGAAAAGTAAGTATGATACCTATTGGGGGGATTTTGACAAGATGAACGAGCTTATTTATATTTCATCCATCCTTGATCCTCGATAAAAGATGGCATATGCAAACTTTGCACTTATTGATATGTATGGGGCTGAAAAGGGACGGGATATGTTAAAGAAAGTGAAGGAGGCAGTATTTGAGTTATTTGAAGAATATAGTAACAAAATTGCTCTCCATTTATTTGGATCTATTTTGAAAAAAAAAGATATACTGAAAGTTTATCTACCTCTATAGCAGGTACCATAACTTTTGAGGATGGCCAGCTAGAAATAGGATGTGGACACGATATCAACAATATCTTCCTAGATATATGGATAGTAAAAATGAGCTAGATAAGTATCTAAGTGAAAACATTGAGCCGCAAAGGATGGTCTTGATATCCTTGCTTGGTGGAAGTCAATAGTCCAAGATTTTTCATTCTATCACTAATAGCTCAAGATATGTTCGCAGTCCCCATCTCAATAGTAGTCTTAGAGGCTACTTTTAGTACAGATAGTAGAGTACTTGATGCATTTAGGAGCTCTTTGACTCTTAGAATCGTGCAAGCACTCATATGCACATAAGATAGGCTTCGATCTTCATCTCAGCTCACTATGGAAGAAAATTTAAAGAATCTTGATAAGTTTGAACAAGGTAATATTTTAATCTCCACCTTCTATTTCTTGTATTTTTCTATAGCTTTAAATTAGAATTATTTTGTTTGGAGTTGATGAATTATTTTTTTCTTTTATTCATAGAATTTGATGTTCTATCAGTGAAACCTTCTGTATCAGTTATTAAGGGTTAATCACATCAAGTGTTAGCTTGGAGTTGATGACTCGATACTTTCACATTGGAGGCTTAGAGCTTTATTTTTTTATTTTGTTTTAGTAGTAGTACTATATCTATATTATAATTATGGACTATATGTAGGACATTTCACATATTTACTGGTTTGTATTTAAATGGCTAAAAGTTTGTTTTGTATTTGGTTGCTATTGACTTTTGTAGTCATTATGGACTGTTGGCAGATTTTGTGATTGTTTTGTGATTTGTTGCTTTTACTTTTGATTTTGTAGTCAATGCTAGCTGAAATAATTAAATGACTTATTTAGTTGGTTGGTTTAATTTTCAATAGGTTTGGCTATATATTTTTTTATGGTTGTTTTATGTTTGCTCAAGAATCAAAAATGCTATTCCAATATGTGGGTTGGTTTGGTTTGATTGCTAATTTGTGATCAATATTATATTGATAGATTGCAAAAAAGGTTTCTCATCTAAACATAGATAAATAATTTTTCATTCATTTGAATATTAGATAGCTTCCATTAATATTGGTGGTTTTGTAATAGCTTTGCTGTAGCACCATAAATTAAATTGGCAAAACACATGAAACTAGTGACCAAGCAATGATCACATCCTCACAACTTCTATGAAAATATTTGACCATCATATTGTTGGTACAACAGCCCAAATAGCAGTGGGCACCAATAGAGAGGGAAGTGAAAGGATAGTTGATGATGTCAGTAATGCAACCAGTTTTCTGCTTGGCAGGTTCTTGCTTTGATCAGTTTAGAGTAGTTCATTTTCAAATTTTAAAATTCAGAGAACATATTTGTACAGATTTTGTGATTTTTTTTTTTCTTTCTTTGAGGCCAGATAGTCATATTCATGTTATTTCTTTGGGCAATGTTCATGTTTAGAAGAATCTGTAACCATGAGACCATGACAAAACCTCAAAGGAGTGAATTTAAAAAAAAAAAACTTTCATGATTTATTTAGTCCAATTTTAAATCAAACTCTCACCTATCATGTCCTTTCTAAATCATGGTCCACCCAGACTAAAGCCCAAATGCAATTCATAGCCCAAATAATGAAACTATTAAAGAATTTAATAAGCCCAAACTAAAACTAAAAGCCCAATATAGAGAAGCCCAAAACTGAATTATCGAACCGAACCAAAATTATTTCAATTTGGTTTATTCAATTTTAAATTACTTCTATTCAGTTTTTGGTTTTGTAAAATATAAATTCAGAAGTTCGATTTTTCAAAACTTTGGCTCAGTTTGAACTAAAAAAACCGAATGCACACCCCTAACTACGATAACAAGTTGGGTTAGATACTCGGGGCAGAATGCTGCGGCCTAACTTGGTTGAAGCAACTGGAAAGATAATATGTTTACATCCAAGCATTTTAGTTTATTTAAGGAGGTCAAGAGTATGTTTAGTTTGAGATAGGTGAAGACCATGAGGAAGATGATGAACCTCAATACCAAAGAAATAAGCTAGGGATCCAAGGTCTTTCATTTTGAATGTAAGCTTAACTTGATGATGAGCATGGAGATATAAGAGGAACAATTATTAGTTATAATAATATATTCACCATAGAAGAAGACTAAAATAGAGTAGGAGCCCTCATGATGAATGAAGAGTGATGGATCATACCCAACCCAAAAAGTTTTAAAGCAAAATTTTCATACCATGCTCTAGGAGGCTGTTGAAAACTATAGATAGACTTGTGCATATGGGAAACATGTGTGGACCGCTCCGGATATACATAACTATATTGTTTTGTCATGTACACCTCTTCGTGAAGATCTTCATGAACAAATGCACTATCAACATCTAGTTCGCGATTAAAAGTTTCAATAAAATCTACTCCTAGCTGTTGATCAAAGTATTTTGCAATAAGACACACCTTGTACTTATTGATGGAAATATCGGTTGTTTGAGATAGTATACCCAATTACAATCTACAACATTTATATTAGACTAAAATGGGACATGAGACCACATAGAAGTATGTTGGAGAGTGGATGTCCATAGCAGCATGTCACTTAGAAACTTTAGATGCATGTGCAAAGCATGATAGCTTTGATAGATGAGCAGCTAATAATGCAATGAGAAAAGATATTTGGTGGAAAAGAATATCTTCTTTTTAATAATTCCATATTATGATCTTGTCATCATTGTACGAGTACAGTCTGAATTTGAGGCTGGTTGAGATGGGCTAGATAAGGCCAAGTTAGATATAGAATTAGGTTGCAGAATTGAGTTATTTTGGGACTGTTCTAGGTGGGTGGATGGAGTGGTTGGGAAGATTGATTGATGGTGATTGGTGGGTGGGTATAAGGAGCAATGTAGGTTGGTAGCTAAGTGTGCTGCTATTGTAGTACCTGGCTTGAAGAGGAGCCCAATGAGGCAAGAGATAAACATGTTGATGCCGGTAATACACTCAAAATAGACTAGAGATTTGAGGTGGAGCTTAGATGTTGGATTGCATTTTTGTGTGGCACCATTAGCTAAGATTAATGAGAATCAAATATAACCCACCATATTTGCAAGTCTAAAAGTGATGAGGCTAAGGTGGAAGAAAGAGAGATTGGATTGCAATAAGGAAAGAAAGACTCATTAAAGACAATATGTCTTGATATAAAAATATAAAGCAATTTAATATCAAGGCACCAATATCCCTTTTGATTGGTATTGTAGCCAAGGAAAATGCAACAAAAGGACTTAAATTCCAACTTATGAGATCAATAAGGGTAAAGACAATGATAGCATATGCATCTACAAGCTCTAAGATGAGTATAGTCTTGTGATTCTTCACAAGATGATATATGGGGTATAGAAGAAATAAGCAGCCTGTTAATAAGAAATACTTAAAAAAGCTTCAAACCAATATGTTGAGGGTAAATCTGAGTGGGCCAAAAAGTTTATGGTAGTTTCAGTAATATGGTGATGTTTTGATTCGGAAAAACTATTTTGCTTTGGCATATATGGACAGATTAGCTGAGAGATCATACCATGAGAGTAAAGAAAATTAGTGAACCATCCAAATGTAGAATTTTGATTTTCATTTCAAAGAGATTTTCAACTTATTATTTGAAGTAAATAAATATGGTAAATGCATCAGACTTAATTTAAGTAGAAATAACCATGTATAATGACTATAATCAATAAAAATAAGATAATACTTAAAATTTAAAATCAGAGCAATACGAGTAGGGCCCCATACATCACAATGTAATATTTCAAAGATTTAGAAGATAAGGAACTAGAAGGAGGAAAGGAAATTTTAAGACTTTTTCCAAGGAGACAAGATGGGCAATACTCTTGAAAGACTTTATTGAAGGCAAAACTTTGGACAAGATTATATGTTGTAGAGAAGAAGATGAATGCCCTAGCCAATGGTCCAAAACCTCATCTGAGACCCAATGCCTAATGAATGATATTAAAGAGATAACCTTATTTAATGGTTGGAGTGAGTGAAAGGTGTATAGTCCATTCTCAAGAAACTCAAGATGGAGCATCCTCTCCATAGCCTTGTCGTGTAATACAAAGCCATTAGCATCATCCAAAGCAAATTTTTATAATAAAAGTAGATTGGCTAATGCATTTGGATAATGAAAGATATTATATATAGGATGAAGTGGCGATATAAGAAGACTCAATATGTTCAATATCCAAACTTTCACCATTTCTGACTTGCATATTGTCTAAGCCTTGATATGAACGAGTTGCTGGTCAAAATTTTGAGATTGCTAGTAATTTGGTGAGTAGCTCCGATATCTGTATGCTATATAGATGGGATATGGGGCGGTCATCATTGCAGCTAGGCATCGAGGAGGAAGTTAACCTTGGAGAGCAAGATTAAGGGCATATGTTTGGCCAAGCTTTTGGAAAAAAAGAAGCTGCTTATTTTTTTAAAAAAATACTTATTTTAAATAAATAGGATATTTAGCCAAGCTTATTTTAAAAAATAATATACTTCTGAGTGGTAGCAGAAGCAGTTTTTCTGCTACGAAAAAGAAGCAGAAAATTGAAGCATCTCCTTGGAAGAAGAAGCAAAAAATTAATTTTTATAAAATATAAATATCCTTAATTAAAATTATTATTTATCATAACTATTTTTATTTATTTTCATCTAATCCTTTCATTATTCTCATGCTGCCTAACATCCTCATTATTTTTTATATTTTAATTAAATAAAAATAAAAAACTTAATTAAAATTAATCATAATAATTATTTAAAATTATTTATCTATTTAAATAATAATAATTATAAAGTAAATCTATATATGCTTTTTTTTAAAGTCAAAAAGTATTTTTTTGAAAGATTTGCCAAATACAAACTGCTTCTCAAATACTGATAAAAGTACTTATCAAATGATTTTACCAAATACAAATTGCTTCTCTCTTACAGTTAGTACTTTTTCTGAAACTCCATTTAAAAAGAAGTTATTTTAAAATAAGTTAATTTTCATAACTTGGCCAAACAGGCCCTAAGATGATTATAGCATTCCAAAGTTGTATGCCTAGCTTTGTTATATATTTGATAGGAAAGTCACATAATGTTTTGTTGGACTTGTGCTGCACAATTATTGATCTGATCATCAAGCCCCCTGCTGAGATCAATTGTGGGTGCCAAATACACATAGTTGTTGTTGATGGTTGTTGGAGAATTGCTGTTGTAGGTTGTTAAATGGACAAGGACCGCTATTTTGCCTATTGGATCTATTGTTGTTCGGAGCAAATGCAGTATTATTGAGTTGTCTGGATTGGATGGCTCACTAAGACTTAATTTTTCTACTAAAAAGGCTATGGGGTTCTTTTATAGTGATTGTTGCATATTTTGCACGTGTTCTAATAGCTATTTGGAATGATCGATAAGAATCCGAAAGATTTTTTAGGATGTAAATGAGAAGATCCATATCACTTATAAGTTCTTCATTAGGTTCTTGATTTGTTTAATTTGATGTAAATATTACTGCATTAAGAGTAGATCTTTCTTGATTTCACCCAAACTTTTGCTTCAAATGAATGATGTGAGACTATGTAATAGTCCCAAAGCATTTCTCAAGTGCTTCCCATGCCTCCCTAGCAGATTTGACACCTATGTTGTATGGGATGAGAAAGCACAGCATTAATCTAGGATTCACCATTTAATCTTTTTCATACAACTTATCAAAGGCAATATTAACTCTTCTTTTATCACCTTCTAAGATAGTTTATGGAGGAGTAGAAGTTTTCTGATTTATGATACCTATTAACTTATGATATTTTAGGATTGGAAGAAAAGAGAACTCCATATAAGATAATTGTTGGAATCAAACTTAATAGGAACTAGACTAACAATATTAGCAATTACCAAAGGGGCTGATGAAGTTTCTGACATAATGGCTGAAAATGATGATCCTCCCATGATCTTCAAATGTTGGATCCCAAACATAGATGGCGATGAGTCCTATGCGGCTCTGTACCAAGAAAAAAAAAAAGAGAATTTTTGGAGGATGAGAATAGTAGTAACACTTTGCCATTGTTGCATTACATTGTATGTATAGACTTGTGATCACATAAAAATACAAATAAAAAGATTAACCAAAATGATTTGGATTTAAATTACAAAATTCATATTCAAATTCAAATTTAAGTTACAATAGAAATGATAATCATGTTGACGTATCTCGTGATTGCATGAATTAAACCCGCCATCAATAGTTGATGTTTAAAATTTAAGGCATTTGCTATAGCATTTCTTTAATAATATTTTATTATAAAGGGCATTAAAAATATTACCCTACCACCACTATTTTATATTTTATTATTTTTTCTAAAATAATATTTTATTATTATTTTTTAAAAATAATATTTTATTATTTTTTAATTCTTCTTCTTCTTTGTAGCTTCTCCTCGCCGCCGTCCACCTTGCCCCCCTACCGCCACACGCCACCCCCCATCCTCCTCCATCCACCCCCCCACCCCCTGGCGCCACTCGCGGCTTCTCCGCACCCACCCCACCCCCCAGCATCACCTGCAGCTCCTCCGCCCTCAATCCCACCCCCCACCCCCTCCTTGGGCACCCACGACTCCTCTCACAACATTGTCGTCGCCGATTATTTCAACGCCACCCTCCTTCCCCCACTCCTTTACTCCACCCACCTCTCCATCGATGGGGCCCGCCGATTGCCCTCCCACCGCCACTGCTCATCTCTTCATTGCTATTTTCCCCATCCTCTTTCCCCTTCTACTGCCCGAGCCGGCCACCCCATTCCTCCTTCACTGCTCGCCTTTCCGCAGCAACATGTCGCTCCCTTCTTCCTCCACCGATCGGGCCTGCCACCACACACTGACCTCCATGGGAAGAGGGGTGGTGCTCAATCAGGAAGGAGGTCTTGAGTTATTTATTGCACCAACTACACACATAATCAATTAAAACTGATTATTAATAAATAGATCAGTACCATCTATCTTAAACTGGATAGCTAGAAAAAAGTCCATAGTAAATTAACTAAAAAAAGTTTTGGAGCACGATATCAAAACCCAAAATTTAAATTTAAATTTGAAATACACCGAAAATGATAATCATATTGATATATCTTGTGATTGCATGAATCAAACATACGATCAATGATTGTTGTTTGAAATTCAAATTCAAATTTTAAACACACTAGAAATAATAATCATTTTGGCATATCTTGTAATTGAAGCTAGTATAAATCAAATTTGCTATCACAATCTAAAATTGGCAATAATTGATGTTCAAATGAGCTTTGCAATGCGGAGAGCTTATTTTTGTGTTTGATATGTTAATTGTGTTCTGTTGGGGATAAACCTTCCTCCTACCGGAGTCCAGTTCGATGCTCAGCCTAATGCAATCGATAGCCACGAAAAAGCTTCAGCGGACGAGTCTCCTTCAGCCGGTCGGACTCCTTAGCGACCGAGCTCCTTTCCAAACTTTCCAGCGGCTGAGTCTCAACCGAACTCCTTCAGCCGACCAGACTCCTCAGTGACCAAGCTCCTGCCGAACTCTCCAGCGATCGAGTCTTAGCCAAACTCCTTCAGCCGGTCGGACTCCTCAGCGGTCGAGCTCCTTCCGAACTCCCCAGCGATCAAGCCTTAGCCGCACTTCTCCAACCAGATGCTTACGAGAGCCGAACTTCCTCCGCACTCCTTCGGATCGAACTCCATCAAGAGCCGAATTCCTTTCGAACTTCTCCCTCAGTCAGATTCCTCCAGCAAATTGCTCTCGAATAATCCCACCAGACGTATCTCCTACAGGAGTCCGAACTCCTCTAAAATTCGATATATGCCGAAGTCCACCAACCAACGCCTGCTTTCTCAGAGCTATGGCCATTAAATCTCGACTAACGATCGCCATCAGTCCGCTGCAAGCGACAGCGACCCACTACCAGACGGCGATGGCTGTCACCATCAATCTATTGCAGGCGGTGCAGTAGATGGTGCCTCCCTCGATGACTAACTCCGTCAGACCTTCGAGCGACCCACTATCAGGTAGCTGTAGCTATCACCATCAACCCGCTACAAGCTCCATCTACAAAAAGGGATCCTTCAGATATGCTTACTCTAAGCTCTAAGCTCTTCTCTCCTCCTTTAAACTCTGTCGAATCCATTTCTGAGCACTCCATTTATGTTGGCCAGAAGAGCTGACTTGATCATCAGAGGATCCTGTCGGAGCCACCACCACCGACTACAGACGAAACTTTATTTTGTAGGTCACCGACGGCGACCTCATCCTCCTCCGCTCCAGCTCGATCCGACAACGATCAGATTCTGCATCAACAGATTTGGCGCTAGAGAAAGGACCCTCTGTTCTTGAGGCTCCCTTGTTCTTAAAGGAGTGCTCAGCGATGATCTCTTTCTCCAGAGATCTCCCTCCTTCCTCTCCAGAGTTCTTTTCCAAGAAAAAATGCCTCTCAGGAGAGCTTCGACCCGACGATCGACGGCCTCCATGGCCCGATCCCTTCTAGATCCATCTGCTCCTGCTTCAACCCCAGCAACTTAGGTTCCACCTGTACCTACAGTAGATGCGGAGCAGTTCAACCTACTTGTCCAGCAGGTTCGTGGCCTCACGAAGGCAATGCAGACCATGCAGCAGCCTTCGGTGGTGACTCCATCAGGAAACCCGCCATCGGAATGTCGAAAATCGGCCCCAAGAAAGAGTACCTGGGCTAACGTACCCATCGTCCCTGAGAAGAAAAAACAGAGAGTCGAGGATCCGTGTTCGGATCATGGTTCTCCTCTGGAGGAGATCTTTCCTATTTGTAGTCGGAAGCCCCCTAAGATCTGCAACTAAGACGACGCCCTCGATCACAGACTACGAAAGATGGATCGACGGATTGAGGAGCTCGGCCACGTCGCTCCGGCTCATCATGCCGACATCCGCACCGATCCTCCTTTCTCCTTCTGAATTATGCAAGAGTCCGTTCCGCCGAACTTCGAGCTCCCTCAATTCGAAAGCTACGATGGAACTTCTGATCCAGTTGATCATCTAGAGGCCATTCCGGACCATGATGCTACTCGATGCTTCAGATGCCATACTGTGCCGAGCCTTCTCATCTACCTTAAAGGGAGCAGCGAGAAACTGATACTCGACGTTGAAGTTCGGGTACGATCTTCTTTTTTGATCAGATGAGCCATTAGTTCGTGGCTCACTTCATCAGCAGCCGACATCTGCGCCGAGGTTTGGATTTTTTGATGAATGTCAAGCAGACGCAGGAAGAATCCATCTGGACTTTTGTCATCCGATTTAACGCCGCAGCATTAGAGGTCTGAAACCTGGACCAGTCGGTCGCCATGGTCGCTCTCAAGGGCGGCCTTCAAAAGAATGACTTACTGTTCTCTCTGAAGAAAAAGTATCTCAGGAACTTCACCGATCTGCTGGCTCGGGCCGAAGGTTATGCCCGGGCTGAAGAGGCCTTCAGGGCCAAGGATGATGAAGGAAAGTCGAGTGAAGCTCGACCACATTTTTGGACTCCTTCTGGGTGTAGGCGAGCCCGAACTCCCCCTCGGGGCCGGAAGCGTGGAAGCTCCGATGGAAGGGCATGAAGAAGTCCTCCTTTCGAAAGGTTCCGTGACTACGCCCCTCCTAATGCTTCTAAGGCCCAAGTTCTGACGGAAGTTAAGAACCAGTTACCAAGATCGGAGAGGATGCGTTCCTACCCCAGCAAGCGTGATTCCAACAAGTTTTGCCTCTATCATCGCGACCACGGCCACGACACTGAAGAATGCGTTCAGCTCCGAGACGAAATCGAGGAGCTTCATCAGGAGAGGCCAGTTGAATCGATTTCTCAGACGTCGGTCTGAAGCAGAAGAAGATCGGCCAAGGAAATTGTCGTAGTCAGAAACAACAAAAAGGTCGGTTGTCTCCCGTGCCATCGACGTCACGTCAAGCTTGCTCCAAATTGAGGAGGGCAGCACAAAATAGAGGAGGTCGTCAGATCTCGAAATCTATCGCCTGAAGGAACTCGGAGGAACAATGCTCCCGTTCCGTCGAACTTCGAGCTCCCTCAATTCGAAAGCTACGATGGAACTTCTGATCCAGTTGATCATCTAGAGGCCATCCGGACCATGATGCTACTCGATGCTTCAGATGCCATACTGTGCCGAGCCTTCTCATCTACCTTAAAGGGAGCAGC
Source organism: Cocos nucifera (assembly GCA_006176705.1). Classification (NCBI taxonomy): domain Eukaryota; kingdom Viridiplantae; phylum Streptophyta; class Magnoliopsida; order Arecales; family Arecaceae; genus Cocos; species Cocos nucifera. The sequence continues at coordinate 236,452 of QRFJ01001340.1, read as the reverse complement.
GAGAAACTGATACTCGACGTTGAAGTCGGGTACGATCTTCTTTTTTGATCAGATGAGCCATTAGTTCGTGGCTCACTTCATCAGCAGCCGATGTCTGCGCCGAGGTTTGGATTTTTTGATGAATGTCAAGCAGTAGGAAGAATCCATTTGAACTTTTGTCACCCGATTTAACGCCGCAGCATTAGAGGTCTGGGACCTGGACCAGTCGGTCGCCATGGTCGCTCTCAAGGGCGGTCTTCAGAAGAATGACTTGCTATTCTCTCTGGAGAAAAAGTATCTCAGAAATTTCGCCGATCTACTGGCTCGGGCCGAAGGTTATGCCCGGGCTGAAGAGGCCTTCAGGGCCAAGGATGATGAAGGAAAGTCGAGTGAAGCTCGACCGCATTTCTGGACTCCTTCTGGGTGTAGGCGAGCCCGAACTCCCCCTCGAGCCCGGGAGCGTGGAAGCTCCGATGGAAGGGCACGAAGAAGTCCTCCTTCCGAAAGGTTCCACGACTATGCCCCCCTAATGCTTCTAAGGCTCAAGTTCTGACGGAAGTTAAGGACCAGTTACCAAGATCGGAGAGGATGCGTTCCTGCCCCAGCAAGCGTGATTCCAACAAGTTTTGCCTCTATCATCGCGACCACGGCCACGACACTGAAGAATGCGTTCAGCTCCGAGACGAAATTGAGGAGCTCATCAGGAGAGGCCAGTTGAATCGATTTCTCAGACGTCGGTCTGAAGCAGAAGAAGATCGGCCAAGGGAATTGTCGTAGTCAGAAACAACAAAAAGGTCGGTTGTCTCCCGTGCCATCGACGTCACGTCAAGCTTGCTCCAAATTGAGGAGGGCAGCACAAAATAGAGGAGGTCGTCAGATCTCGAAATCTATCGCCTGAAGGAACTCGGAGGAACAATGCTCCCACGATCTGGGGATGCGCCGTTAGGAACAAGAGGAAAATCTCGTCCTAACATGAACAAAGTCGAAGGCCTCATTTATTTTAGACGAGATGGGGGGAGAGGCCCAGACAATGGTCCTTATGTGTCCCCACAGTCCGTTAGGAACAGGAGGAGAACTTCGTCCTAACGCGAGCAAAGTCGAAGGTCTTGTTTATTTTAGACGAGATGGGGGGAGAGGCCCAGACAATGGCCCTTATGTGCCCCCATAGTCCGTTAGGAACAGGAGGAGAACCTCATCCTAACATGAGCAAAAGTCGAAGGCCTCATTCATTTAGAATGGGATGGGAGGAGAGGTCCTGACAATGGCCCTTATGTGCCCCCATAGTCTATTAGGAACAGGAGGAGAACCTCATCCTAATGCGAGCAAAGTCGAAGGCCTCGTTCATTTAGAACAGGATGGAGGGAGAGGCCCTGACAATGGTCCTTATGTGCCCCCACAGCCCGTTAGGAATAGGAGGAGAATCTCGTCCTAACATGAGCAAAGTCGAAGATCGGGCCTCAAAGTCTACGCCAACCTCGGCTAGAGATAAGATCTTTTTTGAGCGTCCGTAACAATCTCGGCTAGAGATAAGATCTCTTCCGAGCGATCGAAGCAACCTCGGCTAGAGATAAAATCTCTTCCGAGCGACCGAGACAACTTCGATCAGAGATAAGATCTCTTTCGAGCGATCGTGTCGACCTCGGCTAGAAATAAGATCTCTTTCGAGCGCCCGTGATGACCTCGGCTAAAGATAAGATCTCTTCCAAGCGATTCGAGACAACCTCGATCAGAGAAGCGCCCGTGATGACCTCAGCTAGAGATAAGATCTCTCCCGAGTGACCGAGTCAACCTCGGTCAGAAATAAGATCTCTTCCGAGCACCCATGACAACCTCGGCCAGAGATAAGATCTCTTCCGAGTGACCTGAGATGGCCTCGACTACAGGAGATAAGATCTCCTCCGAGCGTCCGTGTTAATCTTGGACCGGAGATAAGATCTCCGAGCGACCGGACCAACCTCGGCTTTAGGAGATAAGATCTCCCCCGAGGCAGCCTCGACTGCAGGAGATAAGATCTCCTCCGAGCACCCGTGTTAACCTCGGCCATAGGAGATAAGATCTCCTCCGAGCGATCCGACCAACCTCGGCTGCAGGAGATAAGATCTCTTCCGAGCTTCAACCTCAGCTGCAGGAGATAAGATCTCCCCGGAGTCAACCTCGACTGCAGGAGAGGAGATCTCCCCTGAGTCAACCTCGACTGCAGGAGAGGAGATCGCCCCCGAGGAGCTCAACCTCCGACCTCGATCGTAGGAGACGAGATCTACTTCAACCTCGACTGGAGATGAGATCTCCCCCGGACTTCAACTTCAACATCAACTTTGGCTGGAGATGAGATCTCTCTCGAGCTTCAACCTGAATCAGCACAGAGCCTAGAAGAAAACTTCGGACAGTCGCCTTTTCTGCACTCCCTTTCTTTGAGTTTCGAACTCGGAAGTGGGGGGACTATTGTTGGAGATAAATCTCGCTCCTACCGAAGTCTAGTTCGATGCTCAGCCTAATGCAATCGGTAGCCACGAAAAAGCTTCAACGGACGAGTTTTAGCCGAACTCCTTCAGCCGTCTGAACTCCTTCAGTCGGCCTGGTCCCTACCGAGCTCCTTCAGCCGGCCGAACTCTGCATCGACCGAGCTCTTGCCGAACTCCTTTAGCCGACCGGACTCCTCAACAGCCGAGCTCCTGCCAAACTCCCCAGCGGCTGAGTCTTAGCCGAACTCCTTCAGCCGGTCGGACTCCTCAGCGGTCGAGCTCCTTCCGAACTCCTCAACGACCGAGTCTGAGCCACACTCCTCCAGCTAGACGCCTACAAGAGCCGAACTCCCTCCGCACTCCTTCGGTCGAACTCCACCAAGAGCTGAATTCCTCTCGGACTTCTCCCTCAATCAGATTCCTACAGCGGATTGCTCCCGGATAATCCCACCAGACGTATCCCCTGCAGGAGTCCGAACTCTGGAACCGATATATGCCGAAGTCCACCAACCAACGCTTGCTTTCTTAGAGCTACGGTCATTAAATCTCGACTAACGATCGCCATCAGTCCGCTGCAGGCGACAGCGACCCGCTACCAGGTGGCGATGGCTGTCACCATCAATCTGTTGCAGGCGGTGCTACAGACGGCGCCTCCCTCGATGACTGACTCCGTCAAACCTCGAGCGGCCCGCTATCAGGCAGCTGCAGCTGTCACCATCAACCCGCTACAAGCTCCACCTATAAAAAGGGACCCTCCAGATACGCGTACTCTAAGTTCTAAGCTCTCCTCTCCTCCTCTAAACTCTGCCGATCTCATTCTTGAGCACTCCATTTCTGTTGGCCAGAAAAGCTGACTTGATCGTCGGAGGGTCCTGCTGGAGCCACCACCACTGACTTCGGATGGGACTTTATTTTGCAAGTCACCGACGGCGACCTTCGTCCTCCTCCACTCCAGCTCGATCCGACGACAACCAGATGCTGCATCAACATGTTCTTTATACTATAAGCAAGCATGCCATTCTTGAATTGATATCCTCCGCATTACTATATGATTACTTCTATTTGTTACTACTTTGGCATGTTGGGTCACTAAAGTAATAACTTCCTCTCAAGCCTCTTTTTTTTTTTAATCCTTTTAGTGATGCACGCACCTTAATTCAAGGATCATATATCCCAATAAAAAAGATTCAGGGGTCATATATCTGGGAGTATAATGAAAAGGATTATTGCATTGAAAGCTCCTCGATCTTTCCCCAAAACAAAACTGTGGTAGTACAAAATTCCAAAAGCCACAGGCGATTCCTGCTTCAAGGAAGGAATGTTGTAGATGTGTGAAGAAACACATGTTTTGCTAGTTTTGACCTCCAACCACAGCTCATTTCTTCTTGTTCACAAGGACAATGGACCTCCTAAAAGCTAAAGCAAATACAATATCGTTCATTTCAACCTTTTGCTGACACTTGTTGCCTAATTATTATCAGTAGCTGTGATATGATTTTGCTGCCTCCTCTCAACTCTTTCAGCGCTTGTCCTAATTGTAGTCAAGTGTTCCACACCAAATACTCCTGATACCCTCTCATGGGTCCCACTCTCCTAGTGATGTCGATGCTCTTCCATCAAGAACTGCAGATACTTGTTTGGAGACATGTTTCATCAAATAATACAGTCGGAAACAACGCCTGGAGTAGAGTGGACCTTCAATTGTACATGGAACCATCTTAGTTCTAGCTGGAGCAAAGTCTAACAGATATAAAATGTTAAAGTAGACCATCTTCCCTTTGGATTTGTACATAGTTTCTATTCTGAAGCTAATTAGAAACTGAGATCTTCCCAATTTACTTTGTTCTTTGAACTGGCAACTATTGACAATGTTTGAAAGCTGAATTCAAATAATTGGAACAGTAAATTGATATATTATGATTTATGATGACCTCTTTTTTTATCACCGTTTTGAGTTAGAAATAATGATTGGAGATAAGAGTGGTAGTGCATAACCATTCAACCCATTTAACCTGTTTCAATAAGATTGCCCGTTTAATGAAATGGTCAGGCTCGGGTCTAGATTTTTGACCTATTTAATGAACAGATCAGATTCTGGTTGATAGATTTTTGATCCCGCTTGACCTGAGCATTATCCATTTTTTATGATGGAACTAAGAGACAAAATATATCATTTTAAAGGAGGTGCAGATAAAATGGATACATGAGAGATGGGTTCTGAGAATTAAATCTCTCTGCAAACTCTAACTCTCAACTTTCTGGACTTGAAATGATGACGACATCTGAAATATAAAAAAGAACCCAATGAGATGGTTTTGATAAGATCAAAAGGGTCTGCCATCCACCGAGCTGTATGCGCCAATTGCAGGTCAAGATCAATGCACTTTTTATACACGCATTATATTTCATTTTCCTCATTGCTCTATAGAATAAGTGTACCTTTCTACAATCCAATAAGAAATACTTGCAGCAAAGTCGCTGTAGATAATTCATGACTACATATGCCTTGCGCACAAAGACCTTCAACCTCTTCAGAGTTGTTGCTTTTTTCTCTGTACTTGCAATATAAAAACATGTCAGAAAAACATTTGCATCAATCCTTGCTCAATTTAATCAACGAGCTTTTGATCCACCGTAACATTTTTTTTTCTTTTTTATTGGAACCCTGACAATTAATGCTCAGAACAATTGCAGCAAGAAATCAAAGACTTCCCTGTTTGCCCTTCAGATATATAGCCTATAGGATCAAGATTCCCTAAGAAAATAAAAGTGATGTTAAAGATCCATGAATCATCCTTTTTAGCCACTTTTCTTTATTCTTCTTCTTCTTGTTGTTATATTGTTGTCATGGTGGTGGTGCTGCTGCTGTTTCGGCTGGCTGTTTCGAGACTGAGTAGAGCTCACAAACTCCGGGAACAGCCACCTGCTCAGAAACTTCCACCAAGCATTGGTCGTCGTTGTTGGATATTGATCATCAAATGAATATTGAGAAGAAAAAAATATTAAACCACTCTGATCATGACAAGTTCTCACAGCTGCTAAATTTGTTTCTAAGGGGGAAAAAACTGCCGTGATTTTGATTTTTGAAAATCATCAGATAAGAACAGTGAGAAGCAAGAACAAATCCTGAGCATATATAACCGCTCAATGTTCACAAGCATGACAACAAAAAAATCCACAAACAACATAAATATCACACCCAAACCCGCTTCGAATTTTCTTTCTAAAACTCATATCTATCTCGAATTTCAATCAGATAAAATCCATTCTATTCAGATCGAATAGCCGATGGATCAAAAAAATATTGTCAGCCCTATATATATCCACTCAATGTTCTCTAAAAGATCCACTAACAACATAGACATCACAAGACTAATTTGTAATCCTTGAATGCTTTTAAATAAGCCCTGAATATTTCATAAAATCTTGAAAAGTTAAGATATGTCAAATTGGTAGTCTCAATAGGTGGTAGCGCACTTCGTTGATGCTCATCTCCTCCAACTCTGAAATCTCACCGTATTCCCATGGAGAGAGGAAAGAAGAAAAAAAAAATCTAAACTGAGGAATAATTAGAGAAATTAACAGCCAAAGAAAAATCATGAATGATTTATATAACTTGCAATTATCTATAAAATATTATATATGATCCTTGATAGCTTGCACATTCCTTGATTTAAATAGACCATGCACAGTTCCAAACGGGAGACATCTTGTTTTTTGTATTTAACTTATACAAATTATGTCCCATGTCACCTTGAACCAGTTTAGCTGTACTAACTATAGCTCCAAGCAATTGGGTGGATCACCTTGGCTGGTTTTTCCATTAGTCATGAGTCCCAGATGCTATCAGCGGAGGAACTTTGATCAAAATTTGAGCAATAGACATTGGCTCTTGTGGCATACAACAACATAGACAAATTTCCCGTAGAGAGATTTAGATGCTAGTCATTTCAAGATTAGTGAAGTTACCGGTCAAATTCAGCAACCTCCATCTGAAACAGGGAGCAACCCAAACCCAAAAAATAGAATGGAAAAAATAACCAAAACCATAAAAACAAACTATGGGCTGAAGAGCTTTCGGAAGGGCCCATCCTTCCGGTCTTTAGCAGCCTCTGTCAATGCAAGGAACCTCTTAAAACCAGTTGTTGCAGCTCCCCGCCCAAGAGCAGCAGCACGAGTGAGCACATCTTCTCGGGAGGCAATAAGTCCTGCTTGCGTTGGAATGGTCGAAGTAGCTGAAGAAGCTGTTACGGTTGACACAGTCGGGAGAGTTTGTGCGGTTGAGCCAGATGGCACAGCAACCGCTGGAGGAACAGAAGGATGTCTAATTCCAGAGTTTTGCTTGTTAAAATCCTCTAGAATAACTTGTTGATCTACTTTCTTCAAACCCTGCAACATGCTTTGAGAGTGAATCATGCAATCATGCTTCAAAGATGCAATAGACATGACAACATTCCTCTGGATCTTTTCAGCTCACCGCCAGATGTATGGTCAAATGCAAGACCCATCTCATGCGTGTGACAGTGCAAAAATGGCCATATTATATGTTACCTTAAATCAATCAAAGGTTTGAGAGATCACAATCAAAGACCATAGAGAAAAGCTAACTGATGATTCTACTACCATCCAACCACAATTGGTGAGAATATCCTGAATAATCTACATATAGGGTACACTGGTAGTGCTTTTACAATGCCATTAGGGGAATACTTAATTCTTTCACTATATCACAATAGGAGTTATGGTTGTTAGCAAAGAAAAGAATAAAAGATCTATTGCAAATACACATGCACATGCATGCATGCACCGAAACATGCACATGAGCACAGGCATGTCTGCGCAAACACAAATGCATGCATGTATACATACATATATATATATATATATGGCACATGAAACGTGAACAAGGTCTATAGAGAACTGCTACGGTAAATGTCACAACTTCAATTTTGTCAAGACCTTTTGACATGATCATATATGAAAACCAAGAACAAAAATCAAGTGCAAAACCTTGAGGTCAAGTATCCGCTGAAACTCCAGAGGCGTGCCCTCAGGAAGGAGTGCTCCATAGGTATTTGCAACAGAATCAACAGGAGATAAAATAACCTGCAAGGTACGAGATTTGCTCTCACTTTTGAATTAAATCATTGCCCGTCATAATGCAAGTCTGCTGTTTAAATCAACCTCAGACCTTCAAGAGTGCTTCAGCTTTACTCATTTCACGACTAACAAATTTTGAATAGCTAGCAGCAACTGTTGTCTGTTGAAAAGACAAAATTAGTTTTGTGGTGAGTATAAAATTGGCCACAATTAAAGGTAAACACAACATTCTCACATACGAAAGATGAATAACTTTTGTGATTAACATATTTGGATCTTATATTCAGTTGTTGAAAATGTACATTCTAATGTTCAGTTTTTTACTAGCATATTGTATTCAAAGATAAAATTCAGCAGCACAAGTTTTTAGAATGAAATATCCAAAGCCCATTAAAAAAAGCCCCCTTGCTAATCAGCCATGGCTTGACCATAAGCTTTCTGTATCATTAACGCTTAACCAAAAAACTAATGAAACATGGTGAAAGTACAGTTTTTCCCTCTTACCACCCCCTTCAAGGCTTGCTATACTTGCAATATAAAGGCATGCATGAAAGAATAGATGCCCAAAATGATTGAGATTAACCATCATTACATATCCAACTTGAATGAAACAAAATTACCTGTTTCCCTAAGGATGGAATGTCCAAAAGGATCTTCTTTACTGCCTGGGTGTCCAACAGCATCTACAACATATATTGATCAAAACAAGGTGACTCATAATTTTCAGATATTTATAATATGGAAAATCAATGTAGATTAACTTATTTATTTACATTATTTCACAGAAGTACTGACCATCCTAACTGAAAGAAAGAATAAAATGACTGGTACCTGTTGCGCTCCAGTTTCTGATATGTGCTTGCATTTGTAAATATTGAGGTAAAATCGAGGGCCAAGAGATGCTGCCAGCTGTGTGCATTATGGTAAATATAGCCAATTGACTTAAATAGCCAAAGGAAAAGAAAAGGCAAAACAGAAGTACAGGCTAGCTAAAACTGGAACTTCAGCATGAAGATGGCAAACTCAACAACAGGGTAACTTGTCCAAGGACTTAGATCAATCAACTTCCAAGAAAAGGATACAATGAACAAACGCACTGCCTGTCAGATGGTTATGAGACTTTGAACCCATATCAATTTTCAAAGCATTATATGAGGCTTTAAACCCACATCGGTTTTCAAAGCATTATAAGAAAATATGAGTTTCTTCAAACTATTTTCCTGAATTGCCAGCATGTCTTTATCCAAATTCCAGATGCTCGAGAGAGATTCTTTCTTAACATCCACGGACCTCTAGCTTTAATAAATTCTGATACCTCTATCAAGGGAATAACGATTGAATATTTTTTCCCATGTTGTTTCACATGATCCTTGAAACAAATTTATATACTAAGTAGAACCTAACCATTTAGAGGTTTTAAAGACAAATAGGCTGATATGCTTCATTGGAGCAGTTCATGCTAACTCTTTGAAAAGTTTAGAGAACAACTGAAAGTTGCCCAAAGAGCCAACAACTGTCCTTTCTCAGCAAATCTCCTTCTCCATGAAAGCTAGCTGTTGTCTCCAACTATCCTTGTCCATGGATGTAAGTTACCCTAGACTACTGACACACAACAAACATATCTTCCAAAAAATGATTTACAAAATGTACTACATTTATAACTAAGACATGCTATTTCATCATATTAACAATTAAGTTGCTTCTGATATTACTCAATCTACTATTTCTACCCAATTGCAATACAAAGATTAATAGCATCTAGTAACCATGTCTTTCAGAGCCTTTTTGATGTCATTTCTATGTTGGCAGTCCTCGATGGCAGGGATTGAAGTGCCCAACCATACCATACTATGTCCATGTTATGCACAGTGCTGGGAAGTTTATTGGCAGGATAAAAGAGTGCATCCTTCTATATTATCCATGTGGCCTGTGCAGCTGCACATCAGCCTGCATCATTGTAAATCAAACCAATACACACTAGCACATGCTGATAAATGGTGATACAAGCTTGTGGCCCTACATTCCTGTTTTGAACCCATGCATAGCCATCCTAAACACCATCCATTTCTGGGTAGTCTGGGACTCTCTCTCTCTCTTCATTTATCCTGTTTCTTAGAACTTTTGGGCTGGTTCCCAGTTTGGGCATTGTAATATCCAAGAATGGTAGCTCTGCATCAAATCAAAGATTAGAATTGAAGCCAACACACAATCCATAAGCTTTGACTGTATGTATATGGACACAATTTATGTGTTTAATGTTTGAGAATGGTAATACATCCCCTTATAACTTTTATAAATTGCTTCTTCTTTTTTTTTTAAATTAATGTGTATCCTTTAGTTGTACAATGTTTGGACAAATTATTTAAGAAGATTTATGGACAAATTTTCTTCAGGTAATATCAACAGCCATAAGTTAGCTGATTGTCAAGTATTCATGTGTAATGTCAGAGCCACTAATGTAATTAGGTGCTAGTAATGAGTCAAAATCTAACTTCATCATTGAAACTTGGTACAGAATCACTGATTGTCTCACCTACACAAAGAAGTAATGTCTAGAATATTTAGTGAACTCTGGTAAGATATGTATTTAACATGATTTCATGCCTACCTCATCGAATATCTGAACTTGATACTCCTAATTTAAGCTTCTAACCAGAAGATTTATCCCCATTCATATGATGTCAGCCTGTACTAGTTGGGAAATGAACTGACAATTCTACAAAAACAATATTCTGAAATTTATGAGGAATTCCTGACTACAGCAACTTTGGGCAACAGAGGGGCCTTTAATGAAATGTAAAGAGGCAACTTAACAGATGGGAAAAACCACATTACAGGTCATGTAGTTTCAACTCATACAACCAGAGAGACTAGACATAAATAAGAACAGGCCAGGTTTAATACAGGGAAGTACATTAACTAAGCTATAGAACATAAGCCAAAGGAAAACTATATCAAAAGAGACAAATGATCATGATTCAAGCATCCATCCATTGTTCACTAAAAATTTAGTAGCATCCTTGGAAAGAAAATTATTGAAGAAGCATTTTATTTTACCAAAATCGATATGAATTGGTAAACTTACCTTGTCTAAGAAGAACTGGAAGTACGTAGGAGAAAGTAGGCTACCAAGCATGGGAATGCTGGTGGAAAGGATAGAATTAATGCCATTGACATACCTGCAAGATAACAGTGGAAATGCTTACATAACAATACTCAAGTACTAGCAAGAAATTCCAATAAATAACTTACATTTGACACATAAAATTCAATCATACTTGACAAAAAGTTGACTTCAGGAAACTAATCACATGTACACATGTTGCTAGTCGGATGCCCTTGCTCTCTTTCTTTCCCTCTCTCATAGGCAATCCAAAATACCCTCTTAATTCTCTTTGATGTAAAGAGGACCATAGACAAATAGAAAGGGCTTCTGAGCTTTCACGCTAAAAGAGTACAGACTTGTAAACATTACTTCTAATTGGTGACAAACAGAGCATACTTTGGTCAGACATTCATTGCACTTGGTTATCATCACGAGGCAACATATGTGCCTCAAGATTTAAGAAAAGTACATATTTTAATAGCCAAGGGCCAATGAGAATCTTACTCTGATTGGTCACCAACACTTTCGAGACTGGCCCAAGGGACACGTGTCATTGCAACCATTTCAGCATCAAACTTGGTTTCAAGACCATGTACTAGCGTCAGCAATGCTTTTGTGATGACCGCTGAGAACTCATCCTGCACAAATTCAAAAATGTACTTGGATACATGGTATTTGAAAATCTCAAAGGGAACAAAATGCAATTGAAACAATTGTCACCTGCACTTCAGACATATCAACTTTGTCTGCAAATTGAGGATCAATGATCTTGGAGACATTTTCAGCTAGCTCAACAGACTGTTGAAAAAATACAGAAATTAACTTGCGCTGGTGGTAAATAAAACCAGATAACTGATGATAAGACAGATACAACTTAATTTTTCCAACCTTGAAGAAAAGGCAACTTATTTGGCTTCTCTAAGCCACATGAATAATTATAATGATTTTGAATGACTTTTGTCAACATTATATCTGACAATTGAGAAATTGAAAGTGCCCGATGATATTTAAAAATTATTTTGAAACTCAATATTTGACTCCTCAATCCAAAGAAATTAGAATCACTCTTCGCTACACTGCAAACCATAGTGTTCCTTCATAATTTCTGTTACCAAGTACAGAGAACAACTAACCGTTTTGTGGCAGTATTCTGCTGTGTTGACAATGTAACATATCATTCTCTCATCTCTGTCAGATGTCTGCAATTATCATCATGAAACATAAGCATAATGCACATGCGGTAAGGTACAACCGGAAAGGACTACTTATTCCTAAATATGTATGGCAGTGATGACCTTGATCTGTCCATCTGTGCCAGTAGCAGCTGCAACAATCCCAGTACCACCTTTTGGTAATCTAGAAAATAGTTTCGTTGCATATGCTTTGAGAATTCTTTGAAATACCTAGATAAAATAAACACAAGATAATATACCAGATATAGAAAACAGTTGCATATAATATAATTCACTTGATGGAAATGCAAAACCAACTTTTAACATGAAACCGACCACATCAGCTTCAACAACCATGCCAAGTGCTGCTATAATAAAAATAAACAGAACACAAACATGATTAGTATACTTTTGTCCAAGGTTCGCCGTACTAGACAAAACCATCCGATTTAGGGTGTGCCGAACATATTTGGCGGCCAAGCAGGATGGTTCCAGCATTTGAAAAGAAACAACAGTGAGGACGAGGGAGGTAGAAGAAAAGTGAGGAAAAAGGTTGGATGTACCTAAGATATGACTGTCTTACACTAATTTCACTTAAAATAAGACTCCAAAAACATAATAAAAATTTTTGCCCTTCATCAGTGTGTGTGTGTGTGTGCAAGTGCATGTCTTCATTAAAATATTGTGGATGTTGTTCATAACAGTACATTGAGCATAAAAAAAAAAATGCATTCACTAAATACAGAAAATGATGACATATTTGCAAAACACATAATACAACCATATGCTTTTATCTTATGGATAAGTCCAATTTGGATTGTTCACTGATTAACTATTGACATTTTTATAAGTTCTGAACATTTCAAAGAAACATCTCCATAGGAACCAAGTCAACACAAGTAGAGTAAAATTCATAATTTAGGAAAGGTTCATGCAATATAAAGAATGACTCAAAATGTATATGTACTTAGAATTTGAAAATAGGTTATTTCCATTTCCAAAGAATAACCTAGGCCTGAGGCCAGCTAGAAAGCATTTGCCAGAACAAAGAGCTCGTATCTTCAATAGTTTTAAACTAAAGAAATATAGATTTCTTCTTTTTGACATTACAAGCTATGCCATGTCTGTTGCTTAACAAAATTTTCATAGGCATATCATGTTTAATGATTTGCAGACATTGTTTTAATAAGGTTGGGCCTGTAGATTCGAAGCATAAACTTAACCACATCATCAAATAATCATTTATTCATCTACTTAGTACATTTATGGGTTGTTTTGCATTTTTGCTCAGACAAGATTCAATAAAAAGTAATCCCCCTGATCCATTTGACCATTTTTTTTAAATAGTCATGTTCATCATGTTTAATGATTTCGTAAATATTATTTATAAATAACAAAGTTTGATCCATGGATCAAAGAGATAAACTTACCGCATCATGAAAATAAGCATTTATTCAACTACTTGTTACATTTATGAGTTGCTTTGCTTTTTGCTCGGCTCTAATGAGATTAAATAAAAGGTGATCCCCTTGATCCATTTGACAATTTTTATAGCTCTCTTTTTCGAAAATAGTGTACAATGGTCAAAAAAAAAAGGGCTCTTCCTTGGCCACTATCCTCATCATCCGAATAAGGAGAGCACAATTGCAGTTTAAAAGGACAAGCAATAATGAGACAATCTTTATAAGCAACTTAAATTACGGAAAATATTTAATGGCCAAAACAAATTCTCCCTTCCAATACCAAAACTGAAAAACACAGCCCTCGATTTCCAAAATCTTAGTAAGTTGACACTAAGGTTCATTTTCTCAATACCAGGCCCCATATTGGTGCCAAGCTATTACTATGTTGGTATGGAGCCGGTTCAACATACCGAGCGTCAGTATACCCCCCATACTGCATACCAATACTAAACTGATATGGTACAATACAGTATGCCCTATAGCACCGGTTTGGTACAGCACAGCAAACCTTCATGGAGACTTTCCGTTTTTATGAACTATCAGCTTTCACATTTATCAGAAAAAAATGTATTTCAGAACTTGCAAAGATTTCTTTTCTTCTCTATGATGACCAAGGAGCTGGACTTACTAACTATTAATGTAACAGATATAATGAAGTGATGGTTGTACTCAAATTATTATGAAACATTTGGTTCCTTTTGGTATGAAGAACTAGTCCAACCAGGGAATGCACCAACGTTGTCCAAAAACAAAGAGAATGTTTACGGTTTGAGAAATACTAAATGACTACCTCGTAAGCTAATTACCCGCCATCAGGTATATTTTATCAAATGATAAATTTTCTTCTTCCATCGATAATGATGGAAGAAAAAAAGGAACAGTTCACTTTCTAAAATGTCTCGTAAATCAGGTGCTGTGCTCCTACAAGATTACAAACTTAAACTACCCACAAAACATTCAGCCATTTAACAAATAACAATACAATGGAGGTTGGTAGTGTTGTTCACTGGAATTCCCTCAATTCAACAATAACCATAAGTGCACTTATTGCCTCATCCCAGCTATTAGGAACTAGCTTTAGAGATTTTTTGAAAGAATTTTTTGCCACTTAATCTATTTTAGCATATTCTAGTGTAAATTACAGAATTTTTCACAAAAAGATATACAGAAAGATATGCATAAAACCAATATAATCTGTATACTTTTTAGATATACATAAAACCAATATAACCTGTACATTTTTAAGATACATACATATAATCATGTCTCCACTGCAATGGAAAACCAAAAATAACTGTACCGCGAGAATTGATAGTTAAATTGCTTAATAATTTACCCTCTATTTTTCTATCCTAAAAGCAAGATTTAGCTTAGGTGTTTAAAGTTCCTTCGAACATCCTAATCTGTCTACAACGAGTTTCGTTTACTGTCGAAGTTGTTAATAAATCTTTTTCAATTTGCCCCCTAAACAGTTCTTAAAAATGGTGGAATGGTTTTTGTAATGATAGTTAAATTGCTTAATAATTTACCCTCTATTTTTCTATCCTAAAAGCAAGATTTAGCTTAGGTGTTTAAAGTTCCTTCGAACATCCTAATCTGTCTACAATGAGTTTCATTTACTGTCGAAGTTGTTAATAAATCTTTTTCAATTTGCCCCCTAAACAGTTCTTAAAAATGGTGGAATGGTTTTTGTAATGCCCCGATAACAATTTTCGAAAACAATTTTGGAATATTCAGGAATGTCCTAAAACAATTCCAAAAATTATTCTCTACGACTACTCACTTAAATTAATACATCAAGCAAAAAGAGGGACCAAGTCATGATGCAACATTTACCATGAGTAAGGAATAAGTCCACTAAAAATTATGATGAATCATCATCCATAATTACGATGTATCCAAGTTTTCTTCCAATTAGTAAATGCAAAATTTAATTCATTGACTACTCAATGAGAAAGTAAAATTATAAGCTAAAATTGTATAAAAGCCTTTCATGAGTATGTAGTAATCGCTGGAATTACACTTGTCTGTACTACTTAGAACAATCAGAGAAGTGTTGCTGCAAGAACAGTATACTTTGAGATCTCAATACAAAAAACATACCCCAAATAAATTAAACAATGTTTGATTCTTTGTCAAAGCACTACACCTCTTTAAGCTTCTCCTGATTATCAAGAATACCTGCATAAATTGAGACAACAAATGGGTACACATAGTTCTATAAAATTTGATCACTATCCAAATTTTAACAGAGCACAATATATTTTCTCTAAGAATTAGACGTTATAAGTATGCATCAACACAGTCATTAATGATTTTAATCATTTGATTAGCATTTTGCCTCTGCAAAAGTTCTCAAACATTATGAACCTTTCATGGTTTCGCAATACTAGTTAAGCTTGCCATTGTTCTGTGCCATCTAAAGGTTCTTCCAAAACCTTCTCCTCAAGGCTTCTCCACAATTGATTCCAACTTATATGTTCTGCACAGTGAACTTCACAAATAATTCATCACCTCCTTTTATCCATTGTTGACTTCCCAAATGTTTCACAATCAGTCTGTTTGCCCTTTTCCACTCTTTAGGTTTTCATTCCATGCTTGAGGTGAGCAATCCAACATGATCATCTTACAAGTTAAGAAATTTCACTCATTGATATGAGAAAGAACACCAACCAGACAGTCATGCCGCACATACATCTCAAGGGTAGAAACATATAAGAGTACATGCTAATTGGTTAACATTACATATGCCTCATCCACCACATATGTGACATCAGAATTCTCAATGTCCTTATCATCTTCCACCTGTTCCTCAAACTAGAACCAAATTTGACAGCAAAATTTTGATTGCACATCATCTGAAGCCTTGTTAAAGTGCTTCGGTTGCCCACCTCCACATAGTCTGCAATACTATGGAGTTCTCTCTAGACAGTTTGTGCAGCCATACAAGCACATGAAAAAAGTTATAGGAGGCTCAAGATGCAGAATTGCACATGCTCATTCACCCTTTGTCATCTCATTTGCAGCAATTCCCAATCTTATCATCCAAGCTCACCATCTCATAGCTTGTATGGCAGCCACGGGCCTTTAAAAAATTGACAAAGCTATTCCCACTTAACGAGTCTTTCTTGGTCATTTTTACTACCTTCAATACTCGAGTCGCTTTAGTGGAAAGGTACCACTTAAGGCCATAAAGACATACTTCACATGCTTCCTAGTATTTGTTTGCAGTTTCTCTATTCTGCAATTTTCATGTGTTTTCTTTCTTGCTTGATAAGGTTTTCCTTGGGTAGCATTAATCGGATATATATGGCATACTCTCATCTATTGTGGCATGCAAGGTTCGTCGACTCAGAACCGGATCCCATGCCGGCCAGCCGGTGATACGGGTCGATATACCCTCATACTGGACTGTACCGGGCTCAAACTGATAAGGAAATGAAAGCAGCTGAAGGTGAGAGGGAGAACCAAAGAGCAAGCGAGAGAGGGGGGAGAGAGGAAGCGAATGAAAAGATGGCCAGCAAAGACGTTGGCGATGCCACAAGAGAGCCGTGGAGGTCCTCGGAGGGCGGCCAAGGCCTCCGGGGCTCCGCCCTCCTTCAAGAGAGAGACAGAGAGAGAGAGGGGAGGAGGGAGAGAAGTGGATGGAGGGGACGGTGGTAGGGAGGCCGTCAGAGGGACGTCGAGGTCCCTAGATGGTTGAAATCAACCTCATGACGTCTGTGGGGTAGAAACAGGGCGACTTGCCCCTGTTTCATCACTTTTTTTATGCAATTTACAGTAAAGTAGGCAATGAGATTGTCGACTTCACTGTAAATCATATTTAATATATATATATATATATGATGAAACGAGAGCGGGTCGCCCCTGTTTCAACCCCATGGATGCCGTGGGGTTGATTTCGACCGTTCAAGAGCATCGACAGCCCTTCGATAGCCTTCCCACTGCCTTTTCCTCAATCCACTTCTCTCCCCCCCCTTTATTCTCCTCTCCCAGAAGAGGGTGGAGCACTAGAAG
This sequence comes from Cocos nucifera, assembly GCA_006176705.1. NCBI lineage: Eukaryota > Viridiplantae > Streptophyta > Magnoliopsida > Arecales > Arecaceae > Cocos > Cocos nucifera. The sequence goes on along the minus strand of QRFJ01001340.1, from coordinate 219,153 downwards.
TCTTGGCAGCCCTCCGACAGACTTGGCAGGCCACCACCAGCCTTTCCCTCTCTTTTCCTCCTCCCCCTCTCTCTTCCTCTCCTTCCTTCTCCCTTGCGCTAACTGGTGTTCCGAATCGAATGCTTGAACCGCACCAGTAAGCCACTAGTACGATTCGGCACACCACGAATTACCCAGTTCGAAATGGTTCAATAAATGCTGGTGATATGGTTGCATGCACTATTGCTTCTCAATCGCATAGATAATTACAAAAATGTGACTCTTAACCAAGAAAGACGAAATCTGAATCGAGACTTATGCCAGCCAGCCGATGGTACGAATTAAGACAGGTCCATATCGGACTGAACCAGACCGACACAAACCGACGTAGAGGAGAAAAAGGGAACTAGGGAGGAGGAAAAAAGATAAAGAGGGGACAGGGAGGTGGAGAGAGAAGGGGGAGAGACGGAGAGGATGGCTAGAGGAGATGTCTGCGGTGGCCACAGACAGGCCAGGGCACGCTCGAAGGGCCGCCAAGGCCTCCGCTTCCTCTGCCAATTCTCGACCAAGAGAGAGATAGAGAGAGGGGGGAGAAAAAGAAGAGGAAAAGCCGCTAGAGGGCCTCATGCTGGCCATCGTGGCCATCAGATGGTGCAATTGCGGCCTGCGGTGTCATAGACATGAAACAAGGATGATCACCCCATTTCATAAGATTTTTTTAAAAATTTCGACCACAATGAAGCCAGCAAGTAAAGCCAAGCAATGGGTTTATGCCGGCTTCACTATTTATCATCGTTTTTAAAAAAATATGATGACTGAATGGGACGGTCGTCCTTGTCTATGGCCGCGGCTCTGCCCACACATTTTTCACCATCCGATGCCACAACAGCCACTCAGCACCTTCAGGTCTCCACCGGTTGTGCCCCCCTCTGATACCATCGCCCCCACCCCCAATCCCCCTCTCTTTCTGTATTGCTTAAAGGCCCTATCAGGCAACACCAAACCGTGGAGGCCTCAGCGGGCCACCACCGGCTTCCAGCGGCCTCAGCGGGCCACCACCGGCTTCCAGCGGCGTCGGCGTCGGCGTCGGCCCCTCTTTCCCTCCCCTCCACTCTCTCTCTCTCTTCCTCTCTTTCCCTCTCCCTTCTCCGATGTTGCAATTTGGCCATCCGAACCATCCTAGTTTGCCATTAGTACGACTCAAAACGTCCGAAACCACCTGGTTCGAGATAGTTCGACGAACCCTGCTCTTAACACTCTAGCTCAGCTATTCATAAGTGGGTACTTTTGTTTTCTGGGGAATTTGATGCTCTAGCATGGGATATAACCATGTGGTTTTGGTGGTGGCATCTGTTTTCCCCACCATCTACTCTATGTAAGTGTGGGATGTAATAAACTTTGTTATATGGTTTTGACATTATGAGTAGTTTCTTTCTAGGAAGATCGAACTTGAAAACTATATAATGAGCCTGTTCTTCTTCTACAAAAGTTATGAAAGATATAATCTCCTTTAAATAGCCTGCATGACTTTCCATTCATATCAATTTTTGACTTTTCCCATTAGATCACCATTCTTGACAATGACACTATACATTGATAGTGGATAATCTATGAGCAAACACAAAATTATGCCATCTAATAAAAAGCATACTCAAATCCTTAAGATTGATTTTGAGATTCTCATGTCCACTTTTATGCCCCGAGTTCTGTGCAAAAGCCATTTTATCTCAATCTATCCAATAAATCTCGCTCTCACTCTTTCTTGGTGCTTGCTTGATAGGCCAACTTTGTTCTTATTACTTATACGCAAGATGCACATTCTTTGTAGTTTGTACTTTCACATCTTTGTGAATGCATTAAACTATCACTTCAAGTGTGTTTGATGTATAGAGTGTTGTCACAGGCAGTCTCACATAGGTGCTTGGGCAACACCAATGCCTAGGCACCTAGAACATTCCTAACTGCCAGGTGGGGCAGCACCCAAGTGCCTAGGTCGGCACCTAAGTCGGCGGTTGGGTGCTTTTTGACCCTTTTTCTTATAAGGTAGGTACTACTAATTTACTACCTTAATTTTGCTATTTTTGATGGCCGTGATATTTTTTATGCATTTTCCATGAACCAGGTATATGTATATGTGATAATTTGATTATACAAGGCCATAATAAACCTTTATTTTTGAGGATTTTTAACTCACAAGAATCCACTTGGCTGCATGGGCACTCTGTGTAGCCATTTCAAGAGGCTGCCACCTAGGGCTGCCTGGGCATTTTGACAACCTTGGAGAATAATGTTGAGAAGAAGAGTTCTTCCCGCTATTACCTCTCTAATAATTCCACTGATCTCTAACAATCCACTTAAATGAATTACTTTATAGTTTATACTGCTGTCCTTCAGTTACCAAATACTTCTCGGCAATTTTTCCATATCCACCAAGTCAAGCCTCACCATCGTTGTCCTTCAATAGCCCATCTCCTAAACTCCCACTCTCTTTTTTCATCTAAATCCGATCCACTTGTTCTCATCAATATTTCTTTCGTACTACTTACAGTAAATGAAACCAGCACATTGAACATTCTCCAGCCATCTTTTCCTTGCTGGTAGACAGGATATGTTAGTTTTTGTCCAAAAAAATATTGCAGTGGAAACTTGGAACAAGTTTGTTAATTCAACTCAATCACAAGGTTATGGATTCTTTCAGAGCTTACAATGCCAAAATTTTTTTAAAAAATTATTACCAACATAAAAGGCCTTTTTTTTTTTTTTTCATTTCCTACATCAAAATAACTAAATTCAAATTAGCAAAGACAACTTTGAAGCTAGCTTCCTGAAGCTTAGATACTCTCTTCAATCATGCTCGAATGAAACAGCAAGGCCACAATAAAAGTACTGAAATGTAGAGACATCTCATAAAAAATAATGTTCAGCTAAATCCTACCTGCATGCTACTTGACAAAATATTTGTCTGACTTCCCTCCTCAGTTTCCCAAGTTTCCTCCTGTTAAAAAAAAGCACAATTATGATGTAGATGCCTGTAGATAAGAAAAGATTTCTAAAAAGTACTTTGTTTACCTGAACAAGTTTTTCTAAATGCTCCATCAAGGTTTTTTCCTCTAGTTCTACATAAACAGCCAGATGTGGTTCAAAACAAGATGAAATAATCCCACGAAAGTTGAACTGCAAGAGGAATGCATATAGACTTGTCATTAACCATTTCTCCATCTGAAATGGGCCGAATGTAAAGAATGAAATGCACCACCTGTCAAAATCTAAACCACTTACCCCAGCCCCAGGAACTGAAAGATCTTTATGCTTGTCCTTCTCCTGTCAGTGAGAAAGCAAAAGAAATTAGAGGTCTGGTATCAAAGAGAATGCTAAAACATTTGAAGCCTTTTGGTGCATACTGGTTCGGTTGCACCACGGTGCAGAGCAAGCTTTTTTTCATATTTCTTCCGTATATCTGAAACAATTAGGTTATGTTTCTCCCCCTCATCAGTTTCTTCTACATCACCTTCAAATTCTCTGTTTTGAAGAGCCTGTGGTTCCTCCACTGAATTTTTCAGCCAATTCTTCCTCAAATTCAAGAGTCCTCTGTAATGCCTGAAATGACACAGACAATAGACAAGATCAGACTGCTAAAACCGTAAAATAAATAAAATTTAGTTAAGGAAGAAGGAAAAAGTACATTATGATCCTATTTTTCTTCAATGAAATTTTTCTGATTCCAGATTGCCATTGCATTGGTTTATTTTACAACAGACCACTAAGTGGCTATTTGACCAAATATCTAGAGTCTGCACTGAGACATGAGAATATGGGATAACTTGTCACTTATTTCATTAAATTGGAAATCTAATTCTTCTTGTTCATAATATATGTTTCGCTTTGGTTTTTTCTAGGACCAAATAATTGCACAACCACCCATCAGATGAATGAATTACCAATGGCTATTTGATTTTCTTACAAACAAAGTATCCTTCTGTTAATGAATTGTGAAAACTTTCTTTAAGAAAAAAAGCATTAAAATGTAGAACAATGAAACCAAGCCCTACTACAGGGTGAAACAGCCCATGAAAGATCAAAGTATCAAGAGTTTATGGATTCCCCAAAGAACTAAGATTGGATTTTCATATTAAATGACCTCAAGTCATAACTAAAGGTAGCTGATGCTCTGGAAAAAGATGATGTTGAATCTTATGACAAAGTTCCACTACTTCCAAACCCAGCCTATCAATAATTCTCCACTACTCTCTCTCCAGGCAATCCACATAGTACCATGAAGGAGTAAGCCATATCTTTTCTGTCATGTCCTTCTGATAGTGAAATTGGTGTCTAATGGCAAAGCAGCCCATTTTAAAAAACATAGAACTTAGTAGCCAGAATCTTCTACCTAGAGTAACTCACCTGCTTCGGAATCTCATTGGAATCTTGGACCCACACCTATTTCCTAAGTGTTTCCTTAAAATATTTCCAAAACATCCTATTTCCCAGCATGCAATCCTGATTTGGCAACTAAGGCACAGAAGTCACAGATATACCAAAACCTCCTAAAAAACCTTATTCATAATCTCCATGTAAAAGATGACAAAACGGAAAGGGTGAGATAGTGACTTTCTATTTATTTTGTACACAAATTAAGGGACCCATGGTACAGCTATAACCTATGAGTGTATTATAGGATTCTAGGATTGCATATGGAACTGATCCTCAAAACAAAAAGAAGAAGAAGAATCATGGCATGAAAAAAAGCAGCATATGCACTCAATGATTGAACCTCAATAATCTGAAATGCTTCCCCTTTTGGAGATTTCACTCTTCTTTCCAAAAAACAAAAAAAATCTAGATGAAATATTTTTATTTCTTTCTAAATTCATGGGTTAGTCTTATACCAAGGTTTTACATACCGGTACTGGACACCGTGCCAATTGCTGGTCGGTACGATACCATATCGGTCCATGCCATACCGTACCGATCCGTACTGGTAACAAAAAATTCAAAAAAAAAAAAAATCCATCCAACAGCTCAAAAAAAAGGTTGAACCAGACTGAACCAGGCTGTACCATACCAAACCGGTATGGAACCGACAGAACCGAAAAACCAGCCGGAACCATCCCAGTTCCCCGCCGGTCCGGCTCAGTTCGCCCTGTACCGGCCGGTTCGGTCCGGTACAGTAAACCATCTTATACTCTACAATTTTAAAGTCAGAATAATTTTTCCTGGATTTACAACTTGGTTTACTACAAGCACAATATTATTTTCTATTCAGACAATTTAGAAATGAACTACCGGCAAAGAAATGTGCCAAGCTTATTTAATCTACTTATAGATTCCAGTTCCAGAAATTTTTTTGAGTTTTTTTATATACAACAGAACTATTTGAAGCATCAATTTCATGTTCTTGCTGTGTGGATAAGATGATAATCCTCATAGTATCTACCAATAGATTTCTACGACCATCTTCCACTGTGTTACTGACTGGCACTTCAGTACTAAGCAACATTTCCCAAATATAAAGACAAACTTTGCTTTATTAAAGTGAATTTTTTAACTATAAAAAAGAAATGTCATTTCAGAGTAACAGCAACTTTTGACAGTTAACCAATATAAAAATAATAAGACTTAGTTTTTTATGAGTGAATTTCCTGGTGACTACATCAACTGAAAATTTTCACAACATACAGCTATCAGAGAGCAACAGACCCTAACGATAATAGAGTCGCTACTTACCACACAACGATGAGTTAAATTACTACCATGCTCCAAAATGAGAAAGAGAATTACCAACAATAGTGTTCCGACATCAGGCTTTTCTTTGAGATTGTCAAGGATATCCACAATTTGTGTCCTAGTAAAGAAAATAAACATATAATCTTATTAAAGATGGGTATGGAATGACAAACTAAAATGATACATTATCAAATAATTAAGTGAAGCCTGTCAACAACAGCTTGAGTTTAGAATATACAGAACAATTTTCAATACACAGAAGCTATGATAGATAAGAAGGGCATGTCGCCTATTTACTCAATAGTTGCATCAGTGCACTTGAATATAAAGGACAAGTTCTCCAGAAGAAGATTACTCTTCATATAAATATCAATCAGCAATTCAAACAAATTAGCTGCTCATAAAACCTTACCATAATCAATATCAAAAGTTAAGAATCAAGAAAAAAAATTTGCAAAATTCATAATCCTGAAAAGGAGAAATTTATTTCATTAAGAAACTACTATAGCTTGTCGCCTTCACTAATTAAAGAGTAACAGCGCCAATAAAAGATTCTGATATAGACAACTAAATGTCATTGATGAAAGGGATAGTTTGATGATCACTGATTGTATCATGCAATGAGATTTTATAGAATTTGACTAATAGGGGTACTAAGTTTTAACTAAGTTTGACATCAATCCTTCTGCTTGCATGTTAACAGAGAATTCAACTTGTTGACCCAGGCATGCAGGCTTAGTTTTCTTAGAGTTCTAAATATTTGAAGTGTTAGGATCAAACTCTCAAGAGCCCTTTTGTTTCAAATGTTTGAACATGATAAAATGGGAAAAGTAAAAGCTGTTCTTACCAAAAACACGATGCAAAAGTTTTAATATCTAATTAGAGATGCAACATGTTGTTAAATTAAACAAACCTTGTTAGCTTGCAAAACTGTATGCAGAGCAGATAATCAAGATGCCATGAAGGTGGAAAAATTTTCCAAATTTCCTCATTCGTTCGCAACCGGCGCTTAATCCATGCATATCGTCTTTCGGTCTTATCCAACTTTGCTAGTTCTAATCCAAATCAAAGGGGACAAAGAAACCAACTTCAGAATCAATGAAAACCATGTAGGTGCAAAATAACATATTAATGTTAATAATAGGTACAATATCCTGGACTAGACCTGCTCCCTCAAAAATCTGGCGGTATGAAGTTAGTTCCTTGCTACAAAAGTTTTTTACTAGCTCTTCCCTGACAGATGGCTCCAAGGCATCAACAACCAGGCAAGCATCTGATAGCTGCTGCAGCAAATTAGTTTCTTCTGTCTCCTTTCCAGTCCCTAAACTGCAAGAGCATTGTTAAAATTTATATATAAACCATATAATTGTGTAATACTGAAAAGCACATGCAAAAATTGAAGGATTTGATATCCATAAAAGTTCAAAAAAGAAGTTAGAAGATGGCATGCCACAGAGCTCAGGTGGCGTAAGTTAGATCAAGTGTACTCCTATGCATCTACTTTGTGCCTGAAAAAATTTTCAGCCCAGTCTGAGTTGTCAAACCCTAATTTCGTACAGTCCAAAATAGACTTGTTGATAGGGTTTCAAATTTCAATACTAGGCCTCTATGGCCACCAAGTTTTGTGGCCATGGAATGTTACTCAACCACCTGAGCCATGTCATCAACTTTTTCAGAATAAGCTTTGGATCAGTTTGTGTTTCTTAAAAGTTAAATTCGATCCTGATCCCTAGTAGAAGCCAAATTCTTCAAATGCATACCTTGAAAAATCTGAAAATACATGTGACTTGAGTATTTTTTTAATGTTCTTGAACTTCTCTCGAAGCTCGGTAATCTTTGGTATATCCCTATAAGCTTCGAAGTGACTGCACAATTGGTTTACAGCCTGGAGAAAGGTAGAACCATTAATCAGAAACAATGTTCACTATCCACTTGTAATGCATTTCTAATGAGCATATGTAGAAAATTTAGCGAATAATAAATAGAGAAATATAAAATAAACAAACAGGAAAAGAAATACATAATATATCTGTAACTAGTACTAATATGTAAAAATTGACTGCATGTCACCCTAGTCATGCACAATATTACTCTGGAAGCAACAGTATGAAAAGGCCAACAGTAAATAAAATAGCATGCCTCAACAAGAACTCCTCACGACATTGCAATTCCAGCACAGCAAGATGTTCAGGAACCACCGTATTTTCAGTGGTAGGTGTCCATTATACTAATAATATGCAACAATTAAGCAGCCATGAATATGAAGACAACTGGTTCTCATTAGAGACAATCATTTCAAAAAAAAAAAAAGAAAAACTTTTGTAAACGAAATTGTTTTCTTTCCATGATAATATATCTTATGCTAGTTTGCATTTTATCCAAATAGAGTGTACATTTTTTTCTTTTGTATCCCTATGAGAATCAACATGAAAATCAATTTCAGATGCGACATTCTGATGACTGATTAGTAAGGCTGATCTTGAAATCTCAATTCTTTTCTAATACTTTTGATAAAATCTAGCAATAAGATAGAAGATAAAAATTAAAGTAGAATAAAGAAACAAAAAGGAAATCAGTAGTATGAGTATTCTTTTACTATCTTGATTCTTGAGTACACAAATCTGTGTATGCATGTCTAATAATGTCATTTTGTGCTTATCATTGAGACAATGAAGCACAATTCAGCACCTTATTTTAGGTTTAATTATATTAGGCTTATAACAACCACAATTGCTTAAAAAGGCTTAAAACGAACAAGTGAACCCCTCTCTCTCTCATGTGCAACATGGATCACAGATCCAAGAGGGGTGCTTTGATGATGAACTAGGATTCGTTAGGAGGCTCTAATTCATTTGTTTCCTTCATAATCTAAGGCGCCCAATCTCTCTCACTCTCTTTGCTCATCATACATAACATCCCCACCATTTGTTCTCCAAATCACCAAGACCAATAAACAAAAGGTTTCCATTTTACAAAATTAGTCCACAACATATTCCTTCTCATCACAATGTTCTTCCGTAGCTCCCATAATTTCTTAATATAGCAAACTGTTCAAGGCTAATTGCTTAAATTATTAATGGTTACTTAAATTAAATAGTATCACAAATAAGGAACACCAAACCAACCCAAATCGGGCAGTTCAGCTTGTACGGACCACGGGATGTTTCAGACATGCAGGTCGGTTCAAGTTATAAAATACCTCACCTCCTTTGCACACCCTCCCCCCAATTCTAACCACTCATGGGCCCTCACCTGCCCTCTCGGTCTTGTGAGGGCTCTCTCCACCAACACTTGGAGCCTCCACTCTCTCTCTTCACCAAACGGTCACTCAAGGCAAGCCTCCCTTCTCTCTGTCTCTCTCTCGGTCCTTGTCACCAAATTCGAACAACTAGAAGCTGCTTCAAGCCCGCGTGAAGCCCTCGTTTCCCCTCTTTCCCTTACCTATCTCCTCCTCCAGCCTCTGTCCCCTCGCAAAGTTGTTGTGGGACATGTTGGCCTCTCTCTCTCTCTCTCTCTCTCTCTCTCTCTCTCTCCTCTCCTCCCTCTCTCCTCCCTCCCTCTCTCTCTTCTTCCCTATCCTTCTCCCTCTCCGCCTCCCTCTACCTGTTTTGGCACACTACGTACGGACTTGTACCCTACCAAATCGATCACCAGCCAATAAGAGCCTCGATACCAGTCCAACAAACCTTGATCACAAACAAGTTAGATTTCAAAAGAAATATGCAGCTAACACTTGATTTTTTTTTTTGTTCAAGCTTAATTAAATAAGTAATTTTAATTCCATGGTTCCAACCAATTGGATGATCGTGTCATCATAAATAAAACATATGTAAATTGCATTTGCTCATGCATAACATTATATTCAAGCAAGCGATTATATTAACTTTATTTGCTCACGAATAATAAAATCTAGTAGGTAACCCTTCTACTCAGATCCACTTTAATAACTAGGAACATGTATAATGACACGTTAAAGAAACATATGATCCTTGTTCACTTTTCCTTTTTTTAACTTTACTACCTGCATGAGTTAATAGTTTGAACTTTGAACCAATTTAACAGTTTTAGTAATAGCCATATAAAAATTTAACAATTGTCTTTTTAAGCTTAATTTTTAGTGATCTATTTTTGCAATAGCCTCACCCAATTAAGTCAGAGGTCCTAGGGTTGGATAAGCAATTATCAACCTCAGTGTGGTGATTTAGCCTGTTCTACAATGTTGGATACTAGCTTACACAGATAACATTATACTTTCTACAATACAACCACATAAGCTATTGTTGAAAAGCCAAAGCCTTAATTTGCATGTTCCCATACACTTAAAACCTCCCTTGCAGCCTTTCATGTGAGATAAATACTGTTAGCTCAACACTCCTTTCTCTCTGTGCAAAATGCATTCAGACTTTGCATATAATAATAGTCTTCACATGACAATTCACTGGTTTCCCCCCTCTCACATTATAAGACAACCACCTTCCATTCTATTGATCGTTTTCTTCTGATATCGTAGCTGTACACCAAATTGTTACTCTCCTAGAGTGAGACTCTGCACAACCCCAACCTACAAACTGCACTTGCACAGGTGACACATGCAGGAAGTATGCATGTCAACTGTAAAACACAGAATTCCAGCATGCTGAGTAGGAATCTTATTAATAATTTCCAGTAAGAAATGGGAGGAGTCACTATCAGGTTCCAATTGTATCTTTCGTGCAAAAGAATGATTCCCCTTCTTTCATGACGTCAACCATTGGATTGCACAGCATCCACTTTGAGAGTTGTGCAGGCAGATGGAAGAAAGAGATTGGAATGCTTTGAGATCCATGCAAGGCACAATCCAACATTTGATGTCATGAAAAAAGATCAATCAGTCTTTCATCCGAAAAGATACAACCCTAACCCATCACAAGCATGTGCCAGACACTTGTCCTGATAAATGAGACGTACAACTAAGTTGTCCATGACAAGGGTAGATTAAGTGAATAACCAACTCTAGCAGGAACTTCCTAAACAGATCACTGTTTATTGCAAATTTGTTTTCAAAAAATCAGCACTCAAGAGATTGCCTTGCCCAAAAAAGATGCCATTACTGAAAGATGAAATCAGAACTGAAACATCAAGCATGCAAAGATTTCTGTTTCCAAACCATCACTCTGCAGATTCTTAGATGTTGATTTAAATCTTTTATAGTGGAGTCAATATCAATCATTTTTCCAATAACAAAACCCCCTTCCCCTGGCCAAACAAAAAGAAAAAAAGGCATCAAAAACATGGAACCAAGATGGCAATGTGCAATTAAACAACCAACAGAGTTAATCAGCATATATTGAGATGCATAGCATTAAAATCGATGGTTAAGACCGAATTACAACAGATGCACTATATAGCCTGTTGACAATATAAAATGAGATCAAGCACAATCAAAACAAGCAATTATTCAATTAAGATAACTAATTAGCTAATTCTCATAAATAAACAGCTCTACAGAGCATAAGCTGCACTTCCATATTTGGCTTTTATGATACATAAAGGAAGATTTGCATGATGATCGAATACTTGAATGTTTACTTTTAGCTCAAAAGCTTTGGCAAGCTTGATTCAACCATATAAGTGAATGTAAAGATTGATAAGAAATTAGGGTCAGTTGATCTTGTATGGGTGCAAACTTGCTAGTTTTATCAGAGAAGTACATCGCATCAATATTGAACTTGGATTTTGGATGAGCTATTGATGTTTTGTTACCTCCAGCTGTGCAGCAGCCTCCTTATATTGACGTTTTGAGGCCATCACTTGAAGTTGATCAACAGCCGAGACTGCAAATCAAAAAAAAAAAAAAAAAAAAAACATGAAATAAGAACATATACAGAAGTCCTCCATCATCAGTAAACATATTTGTAAATGACTTTTTATTAATGTCATGTCACCACAGAGACCACAAAGATACTCTGACAGCAAAATGATCTGAAATACGTCGGAAAACAAAACCATAAAGTGGTTGTGAAAAATATTCATATGTTTGTCTACCTCAAAAAGTCAAACCATAGCACAAAGATTACATTGTGAATTATTCACAACTGGGCCTTCTAATAAAATCCTGTGCTGTTCCCATAATTTGAACAGATCATAAACCATTACCAAGACATCCAAAGGTTAAATACATACTATTTGTTCCAAAGGTTTTCTCCTTTTACTTGGGTAAGCTCAGCATAGTCCATTCCGCAAACATCAAGAAGAACAAAATATTAAATAATGCAATAACTACACAGTATGGGGAAAAGATTTTTTTTTAAAAAAAAAGGTATTCCCAAATAAGCCTCCATCTTCCCGAAACATTACCATCAAGCCTCATTCCCTTGTCCAAATTATTTGGGCTTGACTTTGTGAAAACTTATTCACCAATCATGCATATGAAGGGCGTCTATTTTTTCCACATTCTGGTCACAACTTTTATCCATGTTACCTTTAGCTTTCCCACTCTTCCTGAACTTGAACAAAGATTGGTGCCTTTCCTTTATGAAGCTACCTTAGAATTTCATTCTACATAGTCATATCATCTCAATAGATTCTCCAATACTTTGATTGATGTGACTCCTATAATTCCATTGTCCATATTAAAGAACAAATATTATTAAAATCATAATATAAAGCTTGGCTAAATACCAGAAAGTCACCAGCACATGAATAAAGATTCACAGAGAAAAAAGGAAATTGAGATCAGAGCCCATGCAAAATAAGTAACTGATTCCTATAAAACTGAGAACCTGCATACTAGAATGTAGAGAAGATTTTATTTTCCAGAAAGATTTTTGAACCACAGAAGGCAATCACTTACTACCTCAAAATCTTTAACGGTGTGTCAAAAACGAGAGAGAGAGAGAGAGAGAGGTTTGTTGGGTCAAGGAGGGGCAAGATGATGTGCTTGTCCTGCAAGAGGCAATCAATGATCAAGGACGGATGGAACCACAAAAGCCAAGCAAACCCACCCCAACCCCCACCCCCAACCTTCTCCCAAAAAAAGAAATTAAAAGCTTGGATAGATTTCCTGATAAATGATATACCAAATGATCTCGGATACTTATAATTAATCATCAACTCAAGTGATTTGGATGGTAGTTGGGGATACGTCAAGCATTATTAAATCATTCAACAAATTCCTTTTCCCATACATTCGGTATAAGAGTAAATAAGATATACTTTTTAGGCAGTCCATGTAAGAAGGCAGAGCAGCAATATGTCATACATTCCAAACACATACTTTAGACATCATAACACATGCATGTCCACCACATCATAGTTTTGTAGACTACCATTACACTTCCCTTGAACTTTTATTTTTTACTTTTTACATTTCAAAGATAGTGAAAGCAAACCCAATCAATGTAGAGACACAAAAGTCAAATCTCTTATATATTTAAGACATAAGACATCAATTTTTCTGGGGACACAATTTACAAAACATATTTCACAATTCACTCTTGCAATGGGTATACTCTATTCTGTATTAGTGCAAGGATAGTGAATCTTTCCTTTCAACACTTACCTTATATTTGGTTGGGGTCATGATTGGAAGGATGGATGGCCCGCATCCACCATTTGGTTCAAAAAAATCTTAGAAGGGATGGATGAAAAGGGGAGATTGCCCATCCATCCAAGCCCACCAATTTGCATTTGATGGATGGAGCATGTGAGAAGTTTCCGCATTGATAAAATTATCCCTTGTTAACTTCTTAACAAAACCCTATGATGGGAATTAGGATTTATGCATGTATTTCAGAAAAAAGCATCACTGAAAAATCCTAACCCTAATTTTATTTTAAGAATTTATTTAGATTTTTTCTTATTTTATTTTATTGGGACCTTTATTTTTGTTAGAACTCAGTAAATGGAGTTCTATTAGGTTAAAAGTTAGCTGCGAGAGTCCTGTTAGGTTGCTTTTTGTTTCTCTATTTAAAAGCTCCACCTGTGTGGAGAAAAACAGACTTGATTACATCATCTTAACACTTCTTCACCTTTTCATTCATGTTTTTTATATATTTTTTTATTTTACCTATACTAT
>QRFJ01001340.1:143349-204903 GCA_006176705.1 Cocos nucifera | reverse complement strand
AAATCATTCAACAAATTCCTTTTCCCATACATTCGGTATAAGAGTAAATAAGATATACTTTTTAGGCAGTCCATGTAAGAAGGCAGAGCAGCAATATGTCATACATTCCAAACACATACTTTAGACATCATAACACATGCATGTCCACCACATCATAGTTTTGTAGACTACCATTCACTTCCCTTGAACTTTTATTTTTTACTTTTTACATTTCAAAGATAGTGAAAGCAAACCCAATCAATGTAGAGACACAAAAGTCAAATCTCTTATATATTTAAGACATAAGACATCAATTTTTCTGGGGACACAATTTACAAAACATATTTCACAATTCACTCTTGCAATGGGTATACTCTATTCTGTATTAGTGCAAGGATAGTGAATCTTTCCTTTCAACACTTACCTTATATTTGGTTGGGGTCATGATTGGAAGGATGGATGGCCCGCATCCACCATTTGGTTCAAAATCTTAGAAGGGATGGATGAAAAGGGGAGATTGCCCATCCATCCAAGCCCACCAATTTGCATTTGATGGATGGAGCATGTGAGAAGTTTCCGCATTGATAAAATTATCCCTTGTTAACTTCTTAACAAAACCCTATGATGGGAATTAGGATTTATGCATGTATTTCAGAAAAAAGCATCACTGAAAAATCCTAACCCTAATTTTATTTTAAGAATTTATTTAGATTTTTTCTTATTTTATTTTATTGGGACCTTTATTTTTGTTAGAACTCAGTAAATGGAGTTCTATTAGGTTAAAAGTTAGCTGCGAGAGTCCTGTTAGGTTGCTTTTTGTTTCTCTATTTAAAAGCTCCACCTGTGTGGAGAAAAACAGACTTGATTACATCATCTTAACACTTCTTCACCTTTTCATTCATGTTTTTTATATATTTTTTTATTTTACCTATACTATTTACACCATACTATTATGTTTTATTACTATTTTTTAATTTTAGCACATAATTTCCACAATTATAAGTAAATAATCAGAATTGTCTTCTATTCTTTTATTTATATTCACTATTTTTAGTTAACTATTTATATAGAATTAATTAACTATTTAAATTAAACTATAAATTAATTAGTTATTTATATAATTAATATATAGATAAATATATTCATATATAATTAATTTATTAAATTAAAATCAAAATTAGATTTTTATATTTTTATATAGTTATAAATTATAAAGATTATAACTTTATATATTGCTCTACTTCTTTAGTATAAATAAGTGTTATAAATTGATAATAATAATACTTTGTTATCAAAAGATAGTTTAGCAAAAATATCACACAAATATCATCCATCCTTCCTTTTATTCCATCTATATCAAACAATGAGGGAATCATTCCCATCCATCCTTCCATATTTCACCAAACATATGGGAGGATGAGTAGAAGATCTATCCATCCTTCCTCCAATCCATCCTTCACAGCAAACAAAGAGTTAGGCACACACCATCCATTTTCTAGACCTCCAAGATTTCCTTTGAAGTGGTTAGCAATAATTAAAAATAACAAAACTAATCCATTTACTTTGTAAGCTTTATATTAGAAACCATTAAATCTGACCATTACCATTAGCTATCAAATGTCTTGCCTTCGAGCCAATGCATAATTCCCGAAAGTCCTTTCTTCACTAGTACATAACCAAGCCCTCCACTTTCTAGACCCCACATACACAAATTAGAGACTCATTCCTTACAAGACAATAATTAGTCTTCATTAAACATGATCTTACCATCTCAGCATTTCCCACCAGTGGTCACTTTTAACCGAGCCTAATCAAAAGTTCAAAATATTTCATAAGAGCAAGTAAAAAAAAAAATGCCAAGTGCACTGGTATAACTTTGATGTGTAAGATGCCATATCTTTTCCTCTTATATCAATTAAGCTTTCTCACAAAAGAGGGAGGGGGAAAAAAGCAAACCACCCATGAAAATAAGCCAATCCTGTGTTAAATTAAATATTATTGTTATTAGTGTAGATACCAGAAATAAGATTACAGAAATAAATAATGAGCATAAAGATATTGATGGAACAGTGCAAAACTGAATTACATAAATGGCCATTTGGCAGAAATAAAGCAAGAAGAGGGCACATAGAATAACATTCCGTGACTGGAAATGACTAACATACAATACCTAAGCTTGCAATGGTTGATGATCTATAAGGTAGCAGATACATATATTTTGGAACAAAACTAAGAAACTAGTAACTCCAAACAAAGGATCCAGAATTCCACAAGAAGACTACTGTCTCCAAGATAATGAAGTGCAACAACACTCTGAAGTAAGATTGATAAAAGTTGAAAAGAATAATAAATGAAAATATGGGACTTAATATAAGTGAAGAATATTATATATCTGTTAATTGCATATTAATGTTTAACACATGAAAGTTGTAAATTAAACTAACCAAAGACAGCTTAAGTTATTTCCAGAAAATATTTCACCTACAATGGTACACAACTATCAACATCCAAACTATATAGGCAACATTATGTAGTCAAAGAGACATGCATATCATAATATTTTGAGTTTGTCGGTCTTTAATTACTCTCAACTTTTTTTCGATTCGATGAGAACAAAAAATGATCTATCATGGTATGATAACTAAATAGATACTATGATGAAAAAAATTACAATCCTGACATCCATGCACAAGATTTGACTAGAAAACCAAAATCTTCGTAATGCTAAAACGAAGCCATCTCGATAACATAATTTTACTATTTCATATTAACTTGTTGACATGTGATTCAAAAGTCAAATATATCAAGTAATAACTAGCAATTTACTAACCCAGCATGGTAAGACGATGAAGAGCAGTAATTGTGGTTGTTATATGCTTCTTTGCGAAGTCCAACTTCTTAATGTCACGACAAATTTCTTGAACCATGATTTCACTTTGTTCTGCCTTTGTTTTTATCTCATGTATCTTGTGCATTAGTTCCTGTGCACAAGACATAAAATTTTCAAAATACAAGATAATGGATATCACTTACTACCTAAAAGATTCAAATGACCTTTTTCTCAAATATATCTTCAAGACCAATATAACTATGCAGATTAAATGACAAAATGTTATCTGATGATGAGTAGGAACATATATCGTCAACATTTGGATGACTCAGCTGAGTCCCCCTTCATGTCAGCAGTCGATGCTCACAATAAATATTTCATGCAGGAAGTCATAGAAGGAAGGGGAGAAAAAGACCTGAACCGCACGTGTTGCAGCAGCAAGATCTTCTTTAGCCTTTGTCCCCGAGTTAGTCTGTGCATGCATAATGTGATAGTGAAACACATTACACTTATAACAAGTGACAATGGGCAATGAAAGGACCAGTTACATGGCAAATGCAGGATAAGTGAACATATTACACTTACAGCAAGTTACAATGGGCAATGAAAGGAGGACCAGTTACAGGCGAATGCAGGATAATGTGAAGAAGAAATAACATAGGATAAACAATGTCACAGAGGCAGGTAAGACCTGTTGGCGAACAGCTGCCAATATAGCTGCATCCACACGACTAATCTCACTTTGTATCTTTTGCATAAGTGGCTCCACACCAGATAATGATGCTTCTGAATGCATATGACATGGTTCATGATATCAGCTTTTTGTAGCAACTATTTCCTAGGAAAAAAACAGCAATTTTCTGTAGTCTAAAATATTAAGTTGTAAACTACATTATATAAATCTTTCAAGCTTGCCTTCTTTTTAGAATGATGGTGGGAGAACTACCTTAGAATTACCTGACTCATGAATCATAAACTTGGGGAGAACCTATCAATGTTTGAACCTGTGAACCTCATCACAGTTTGTTTTCAAGATTACTTGTATTACCAGTTTTATGGACCAAGAATGTGAGGCAACCTCGTAAATTGGAACATTCAAGGAATTATCAAAAATTACAGAATGTGTTCTTTTTCCATCATATGTTTGCCATTGCTATATTGTCTTTCAGTACGCTATAATAGATCGAGCTGTAATTCTCAAGGAGCGAAGAAATTTTAAAGGGGCAACTCTTCTCGCTGGTGTTATGTGCTGAATTGAACAATTGATTTTGACAGTTATGCTACAACCTCGTGGCAACAAAAAGCAAACAAGAGAACAATCTGCTGTAATTCAACAGCTGGTAGATGTCACAAGACCCAATAATAAATTTTACTAAGATGCGGCATTAATGAAAAGTGAATGCAATTTCCCATAGCTAAAAATGCAACTCTACATAAATTTGCTGGTCACTAAAACAAAGAAAGAATTCTGGTTTCATTCTCTAGCAGGAAACAATACAAGCTGAAAAGTGAAAACAGACTGCAAAGAAAGTAAGGTATGAATTGCTTTCGGCTTGCATCAGATAAGAGGATAATAAAATTTATGCATTGCAATTACCAACATCAAACTTTTATATTATGACCATCTCGTTGACATGTAATTCTAGGTCTTGGGACTTTCTGTCTATCAAAAAAATCATGTCCCAGAACCATCAAGGAAGGATTTATAATCTAACATGAAGAAAAACATTTTGCAGCTATGTATAAATGATCCAAATGGGATGTAGAGATAGCTTCACCTATTTAGGAAATGTTCCAAACATAAACCATTCATTGAACAGGTTCAGTTTTCATTTTTGTCATCATACTAGGGTGTCTCGTTTGACGTGTAGAGAAAATGTTCTGAGTCTACAAATATAAGGAAATAATTATATAAAATTATCTTAACTATCTTGTAATTATGGTGATCGGACAATGGCGCACTATTAGGTTTAGAAGCTTGGTTTCAATTTTAGCAGGGTCAATTAAGAGATCCAGGTTCGGCAATTTAATTTGAGATTTACAAAAAAAATTTTTAAAAAAAAAAGAATTAGAAAATTGAGAGAAAAGTAAGAAAACAAGAAAGAAAAGGTGAATTGGAAATCATTTTAGATTATATTAATATATTATATTGTTTTGCATGTTTAGATGCATCGTTTTGGGGAAACCATGCTGGCACCATTTTAAAAATTATATATAATAAATATCCAAAAGCTCATATTTAGGGTCTAATACATTATTTTACTTTCTATAGTCATTTTATCATATGATAATAGAATATAAGAATAGAACTGTAGGGTAGCCAAACATATATTAAAAATTTTGCTTTACAACTAAATTGTTTTAGAATTTTGTATACTTCCAAATTATCATAATGCTTGCAAAACCTAATCTTAATCTAGAGAAAATGATTCTGGACATTTAAGAAACTAAGAGATGGTAGATATAACCTAGCTCTAGTTGAAATGACAAAATTAACATTAGTATCAGATTGATTTGACCAAACTGAAACCCTTTGGCACTGGTTCAAACTTCAAAGTTTTGAAGGAAAACTCAAACTAAGCATTTGGGCAAGAGACGCCGAACCGGATATACTGACACAATGACAGGGTGGCACCGATATGGGAGGTGGCGTACCTTACATTTCGGTGTGAAAAGTCGAAAGCACTAATACCATGCATATTATGTGTACACCTCTAATATATAAAGATACAATAAGGGCAAGAAAAAGGTACATTTAGGGTCTTTTATTGGTACTTGGTAGTGTCCTAAAATGTCGAGCACCCATATACAAAACAGCAATATGCAATACTGTTGTGCTTATTCTCGCTCGACACCCACCAGTGATACCTTAAATTTGCTAATTTCACATAAGAAAGCTATCTGGAAGCCAGCTACGAGACATTGAACACATGCACTATCTTTCCCATCCTAAACCCTAGATCTCCAAAACCCTAGCTTAGTCACTGCCATAAACATAAAGGGACATGATATTAATTCTTTAACTCGACAAATGCATATCTGAACCAATATGATGGCAACAGAACTCTCCACCTGTCTCTTCCTCAAGAATGATAAACATAACTGCATCTCCATTGACATGTTATCCTTGATCTTTTCCTTGGAATTGTCATTAGGAATTTGCTGAAGGAAAACTTGTGGTTCAATATACATCATCATGCTTACGAGCCCAATCTCTCTCACCACTCAACAATGAATTGTTGACGTGGCTGGATGTGACAAAAGGACAGGAGGGGGAAAAGGCTCTTACTCTTGAAATAAGAAAAGATATGACAAGTTGGGAATGATTTAAGATTGTTGTCCATCCATTACCCTTGTATATGAGTCAATCAAGTAGGATGCACATCTCCTACTCTTCTTCTGACATCCATCCTAGCTGATAATACCACAAGCATCATTATTCAAACCACCTTCCTCTTAAAACAAATCTATACACCAAATAAAACTCACATAAATAAAATGAAAAAAAAAAATCCTGATAATTTACCGTAGGTGGGACCACATCTATTCATCAAACAATTCTTCTTAGATAATGGGATCACAACCAGCTATCTAATATTCCTTTCTTTTCCTTAGTTGTCTTATGGAATCATATTACTCTAACCTTTTGAAGTTTTAACATGCTCTGGACCTTCCAAGTAATGTTTCATCAATTGATTGGATAACAATCATCCAAAAAATATTTCCTCTTCAACTAATGGCATGCATTGAATAGTTATTATCAGTTACTCCTTTATATAATGCAACAACAGCCAACCATCAAATACACACAACATATACATAATATTCAACTCTCATCTGGCCAAAGATGTAATGGGCATGCAACAAGGGATGGAACTAAGATAAAAGGACCTAAACACTATGTAGACTACAAAGAAGTGGCTTTAGCCACTTCTTGTTGAAGAAATTATTCAATTATTCTTCATGCTAGTTGACTCCTAATGTTCTACCCTACTAAAATACATAATGTGCCCCAGTTTCAATACGTTATGAAAGCCTAACTGACCATTTTTCTCAATAACAAGGCACTTGACATCTATGCATAATTGCCCCAATAATAGTTTTCTTGAGGATCGAGGGATTTAAGTTTCAAGCAGACTCTAACAAAGACATCAAAAATTATTAGTTATGGAATATAGTTTCTTCAAGAAGGTATCAGTCAATGTTGAGAGAGATTGAGTTTCCAAGCTAAATATCACTTACACAATAATCAAAAAGCACCTCACTACTTCATCCAGCCAGTTCCAACTCTATTACATATACTTTCATTAGTATCTCTACTGTTTAGTAATGATAGATATCAAATACCAAAATGGATCATTTTATGGCATCTCATACTTCACGGCATCCCATGTCCATCAAACTTGACTTTCAAAAACATAACTACAGGTCACCATGATGCCCACATGAGATGGTCAAACTCTTGGCTCCAATTAGAGCTTTGATGAAAGGCAGCTTGAATTTGTGTGGAAGGACAAAAAAAAAGGGAGGAAAGTGGGATATGAGAGATTTGCGAAAATGAACCAGAAAAACCAATGGTATAGCAGTTGGTTTGGTCATCAGTACTTGGTATCAAGATATTACATGAATGTAGTGTATTACAAGGCCACCTATGACGTCACTTTTACTTATAAGTTGGTAACTAGGAAACTTTTCAGTCTACAAAATATAACCTAAGGCATCAAACTCTCTCATGTTTCAAACGAAAGTCTACTGAAACGTAGCTTGTATCGACTTTTATATAGTCTTACACCAAATCCTGATAACGCCAATTTCCAGATCAACATTTCTAGCTTCCCAAGCCCGTATTTTTGTCACCGACACTTGGTGTGTTATTTGAAAAATTTAAATTCTTAATAGGTGCAATTTTCTAGTAGTAACTTGTAGAACAGTAGAGAAATCAAACTGAACAGCCATTATGTTAGCTTACACTTATGAATGCATAAACAGCAAAAAATAAGAACATAAAGAATATGAATAAGTAATTCGATATTTGGAATGTCAGCCCAACAGAAGCAAACTAACAGAAGTAAAAATTAATCGTTCCAAGTAAAAGGAAAGAAACCAAACCAGTAGGAAACATTTGATTGATGTACTCCAAGGCACTGGACTTGTCCATGCCTCGTGATTTTGTCAATCGTGGAAAATCAATCCGATCGATAATGTTTGTGTTTAGCCAGATTTAGCTTGTTTACCGATGGTTGAGGAACACTGGGGCTGCCTCTACGGGATGAGAAGGAATTGCTTGAAGCAAGAGCGCGATCCCGTGATGACCCGGTATGCAACCACAATCTCTCATATTAGACCTGTCAACGGGTCGGATTCGGATATCCAGATTCAGATCCGATTTTAATTATTAGACCCGAATCCGAATACTCGACAGATCTGACCCGGATCCTAATAGATCCCGGGTATCTGGATCCGGTTCCGGGATCCAAAACTGAGAGAGAGGGAGTGGGTCCGTCGCTCGCCGGCGGTCGAGAGAGAGGGTCCGGCGAGAGATCGAGAAAGAGGAAGGGAGGGGGTCCGGTCCGACGAGAGATCGAGAGGGACCGGCGAGAGATCGAGAGAGGGAGAGAGGGGGTCTGCGAGAGATCGAGAGAGGGAGGGAGAGGGAGGGAGGGCGGAGGTCCGGCGAGTCGGCGAGAGATCGAGAGAGGGAGGGAGGGGGTCCGGCGAGAGAATCGAGAGAGGGAGGGAGGGGGGAAAAGGGGGTCCGGGTCCGGGTCCGGGCCCGGCGAGAAATTGAGAGAGATCGAGAGATCGAGAGAGAGAGAGGGAGGGAGGGGGTCCGGCGAGTCGGCGAGAGATCGAGAGAGGGAGAGAGAGAGAGGGGAGGGAGGGGGTCCGGCGAAGAGATCGAGAGAGGGAGAGAGGGAGACAGGGGTTCCGGGTCCGGCGAGAGATTGAGAGAGATCGAGAGAAGGAGAGGGAGGGAGCGAGGGGGTCCGGGTCCGGGTCCGGGTCCGGCAAGAGATTGAGAGAGATCGAGAGAGAGAGAGAAGGGGGGAGGGAGGGGGGTCCGGCGAGTCGGCGAGAGATCGAGAGGGAGGGAAGGACGGGTTCCGGCGAGAGATCGAGAGGGAGAGAGAGGGAAGGACGGGTTCCGACGAGAGAGATCCAAGAGAGATAGGTGGGAAAGGTAAGATGTTTTATTAGTTTTGATATATATATATATAGGTGGGAAAGGTAAGATGTTTTATTAGTTTTGATATATATATATATATATATATATATATATATATATATATATATATATATATATATTATATATATATATATATATATATATATATATAAACTATTTATAATTATTAATTTTTTTATTAATAAATATTTATAATAAATATTTTTTAGATTGTGTTTTATGTATCGCAATGCAATCTTGAAAGATAACGTAGCAAGAGATATTGCCATTATTTTGTATATCGCGATCTTGAAAGATAACGTGGCAAGAGATATTGCCATTAGTAATATTGATTACTGTATTTCGATATATATATATAATATTATAGTAAAATAACTAAAAATCTTGATCGATATATTAGGTATGATAATTAGATTATCGATAATATAAAATTAAATTTTTAAAATATTCTTGATAATATTATTTTTTCTTCTTTTTGATGAGAAATAAAAATTATGTATATATATTATATATCAAAATACTCTTGATAATATTGCTTTTTCTTCTTCTGGATGAGAAATAAAAATTATATATATATATATATATATATATATATATATACACACATGCACATAAATATATATCTATATATATATATATCTATACATACATACATGCACATACATACATACATACATACATATATATATATATGTATGTATGTATGTGCATGTATGTATGTATAGATATATATATATATATAGATATATATTTATGTGCATGTGTATATATATATATATGTGTGTGTGTATGTATGTATGTATAGATATGTATGTATGTATATATATATATTTATATATACACATACATATTGTTAGAGATAAACTCGTTCCTGCCGAAGTTCAGATGCTTGATCTCGGAAGGATCCGATTTGGCAGTAGCCTCCATGGTTAAACCTCAGACTCCTCCAATAGTTAAACTCATCCCGGGCTTCTCCGACTCCTCCAACAGTTGAACTCCTTCCGGACTTCTTCTTCATCCGAATTCCTCCAACGATCGAACTCCTTTCAAACTTCTCCTTCAGTCGGACTCCTCCAGCAATTGAACTCCTCTCGAACTTTTCCTTCAACCAGCCAGACCTCGGCACTCATCCTCGATATAGCCAAAAGAACCGTCAATATCTTCCATCCGAGCTTTGGCCGTTGGATCTCGACGGACTCGCACATCACGACAACAGACACTATCCTCCATAATAAACTCCATATGGCCCTGAACGATCCACTATCGGACGATTACGACTGTCTCTATCAGTTTGTTACAGACTCCGTCTATATAAGAGACCCTCTAGATACGCTCTCCTAGAAGCTCTCCTTCTCTCCCTCAAAACTTTGCTAGAATCTTTATACATATTCCATTTCTGTTGGCTGGAAGAGCTGATTTGATCGTCGGAGGGTCTTACCAGAGCCATCACCTCAGACTCCAAACGAGATTTATTTTGTAGGTCCCGACGGCGACCTCATCCTCTCCAAATCCAGCTTCAACTCCGCCGACGGTCAGATTTCGCACCAACAAGATTGACGCTAGAGAAAGTGCCTCAACTTATTAAGATTTCCTTATTCTTGAAGGAATACATGGTGGAGATCCCTCTTCATCCCAGCCAAAGTCCTACTTTTCCTCTCGATCTCTCGAGGATGCCCCCTAGAAAGGCTTCAATCCGATGGTCAACCGCCTCCACAGCCAGATCTCATCCAGATTTTTCTGTCCTTGTTTCGTCTCCTGCGTCTCAAGCCCTACCACCTGCGATGGTGGACATGGTGCAGTTCGACCTGCTGGTCCAGTAGGTCCGCGGCCTCACTGAAGCAATGCAGGCCATGTGGTAGCAGCAGCCATCTCGATCGGAGTAGATTTCTTGGGAGCTAGAGAACTCAATCTGAGGGCGGCCGACTTGGGTCAGTCGGTCGACGACCCTCGAAAAAAGAAAGCAGAGGGTGGAGAGCCCTTAATCGGACCATGACTTGACCCCGAGGGAGTTTTGCCCCCGTTCCACTAGAAATTCTTAGAGATCAACGATCGTGAAGATCTCTTGGATCAAAAATTTTAGGAAACAAACCGACGAATCGAAGAACTCCGTCATGCTCCCTCCTCCCATGGTAATGATATTTACACTGACCCTTCTTTTTCTTAGAAGATTATGCAGGAACTAATCCCGCCGAATCTCAAGCTTCCTCAGTTTGAGAGTTACGATGGGACCACCGATCCGATCAACCATCTGGAGACCTTCTGGATAATGATGCTGCTCCATGGCATGCCAGACGTCATTTTATGCTAGACTTTTCCATCCATCCTCAAGAGAGCCGCCGGGAACTTGTACTCGGCCCTTAAGCCAAGTACCATCTTTTTCTTCAATCAAATAAGCCATCAGTTTATGGCTCATTTTGTTAGCAGTCGACGTCCCCATCGAGGTTCGGATTTTCTGATGAATATCAAGCAGAAGGAGGGAGAATCTATTCGGACTTATGTCATCCAGTTTAATGATGTTGCATTGGAGGTTCGAAACCTGGATTAATCTGTTGCAATGGCCGCACTCAAGAGCGGACTTCAAAAGAATGATTTACTGTTCTTTCTGAAGAAGAAGTACCCTAAGGACTTTGTCGATATACTGGCTCGAGCTGAAGGTTATGCCCGAGCTAAAGAGGCCTTTAAGGCTAGGGATAATGAAGCCGCCCAGGAGCGGCAGACGAGCAAACCGAATATGCCCGTGGCTGGAGAGAAACCAAGTAGAGCTCGACCATGCTCCCGAACTCCTCTAGAGCGTAAGCGGGTCCGAACTTCTACCCGAGCCCAGAGGCAAAGAAGCCTGGATAAAAGGACGCGATGGAGCTCTTCCTTCAGAAGATTCCATAACTACGCCTCTCTCAATGCTCCAAAAATTCAAGTACTGATGGAGATCAGGGAGCAATTATCGAGACCAAAAAAGATGTGCACTCACCCTGGCAAGTACAATCCTAGCAAGTTCTATCTCTACCATTGCGATCATGATCACGATATAGAAGAATGCATCCAACTTCAAGATGAGATCGAGGAGCTCATCAAGCATGGTAGGCTTGGTTGGTTCCTATGACGTCGATCGGAAGGATGAGAGGATCGATTGAGAGCACCCCCGCCACCAGAACCACCGAGGGGCGAGGAGAAGCGAGAAGATTGGCTCCCGATCGGCATCATTAACGCCATCTCTAGGGAACTTCAGCGTAGGAAGGCTAGCGGATGGACAGAATCTGAGAAGAGGCGGAGGACTGAGGAGCCCATCACTTTCACCAACGAGGATGCCCGAGGAGTCCAATTTCTGCATAATGATACGGTTGTAATCTCTTTAAATATTGCTGATTATGATGTACACCACATTTTGGTAGATAATGGAAGTTCCGCTAACATTCTATATTATGATGCTTTCTTTAAAATATTCATATCTGATAATCGCTTGAGACCCATGAGCTCCCCGTTGGTCGGCTTCACTAGCGATACTGTGCTAATGGAGGGAATGATAACTCTAGCCGTGACTGTAGGGCAATATCCAAAGCAGGCTAAGGCATGGGTCAACTTTTTGGTGGTAAAAGCCTCCTCTGCTTACAATGCAATCCTCGGCCGACCTGGTCTGAATGCACTACGAGCTATGGTGTTGACTTATTATCTGAAGATAAAATTTCCAACAAACAACGAAATAGGTAAAATCAGAGGTGATCAAGCATTAGTCCGACACTGCTACTCCATCGTCTTACAAGATGACACTCGACTTGACCCTTGCCTAGTTGACGGACTTGATGTCCACGATGACCTTATCGAAGAACGAGGTGAGCCCATAGAAGATCTTATAACCGTCCATCTGAATGATGGAAACGCGGAGCATACGGTGCAAATTAGCTCCAATCTGGAAGATGAAGTTCGGGAGCAGCTCATCACCTTTTTATGGAGGAATGCTGACGTCTTTGCTTGGCCATTGATCCCAAGCATCGATCAATAAAAGAAAGAGTTCGGGGCCATGCATTAGAAAGGCAAAAGGCAATAGCAGAAGAAGTCGACAAGCTTCTCAACGTCGGATTTATTCAAGAAGTTAGCTATCCGACTTGGGTCTCTAACGTGGTCCTAGTCAAAAAGGCCAACGGTAAGTGGAGGATGTGCATCGACTTTAAGAAGCTAAACAAGATCTGCCCAAAAGACAGCTATCCTTTGCTCAAAATCGATCAACTGGTGGATGCAACTTTAGGCTACGAGCTCCTCACCTTCAGGGATGCCTTCTCTAGCTACAACCAAATTCGGATGGCATCGGAGGATGAGGAAAAGACTGCTTTTATTACTAACTATTGGTGCAAAATCTGGTTGACGCTGGATCGAGTTGGAGTTAAGAAAGAAAAGGTCACTGTCGGTGACCTGCAAAACAAAGTCCTTTCCGAAGTTGATGGTGGTGGCTCCGGTAGGTTCCTCCGATGATCAAGTTAGCTCTTCTGACCAATAGAAATGGAGTGCTCAGGAAAGAATTCAATAGAGTTCTGAAAAGGAGAAGAGAGCTTTGAGAAAACGTACCTGAAGGATCCTTTTTATAGACGAAGTTCGGAGCAGACTAATAGTGACAACCATAACCATCCGATTATGGGGTTGCCTGTAGCAAACTAATAAATAACAGTCGTAACTGTCCAACAGTCATAACCATCCGGTAGTGGGGTCGTCTATAGTAGACTGATAAATAACAATCATAACCGTCCGGTAGTGAGCCACTCAAGGCCACATGGAGTTTGTTATGAAAAGAGGTGTCCGTTGTCGTGATGTGCCCGTTCGTTGAGATTTAATAGTCGAAGTCTAGAGGAAGTAGGCATTAGTTGGTGAAGAGCTTTGACATATATCAATTTCAGAGGAGTTCAGACTTCTAAAGGGAATACGGCTAGAGAAGATCATCTGAAAGGAATACTACTTGAAATCTAGAAGTAATTCGTTGGAGGAATCCAGATGGAGTTCGACTGATGGAGAAGTTCAGAAGGAGTCTGACTGGTGGAGAAATTGATTGAAGGAAAAGTCCGAAAGGAGTTCGACTTCGACTTCAGGAGGAATTTGACTGAAGGAGAAGTCTAGAAGGAGTTCGGCTCTTGGAGGAATCCGACTGAAGAAGAAGTTCGAAATGAGTTCGACTGTTGGAGGAATCTGACTAAAGGTGAAGTCTAGAAGCAGTTCAGCTCCTGAAGAAATCTGACTGAAGGAGGTCTGGAAGGAGTTTGGCTCTTGGGAGAATCTGATTGAAGGTAAAGTTCGGAAGAAGTTCGGCTCTTGGAGGAACCTAACTGAAGGAGGAGGTCGAAAAAAGTTTGGCTCCTAGAGGAATCGGACTGAAGGAGAAGTTCGGAAGAAGTTCGACTCCTAGAGGAATCCAACTAAAGATGAAGTCCGGAAGGAGTTCGGCTTCTGAAGGAATTCGATTGAAGGAGAAGTCTGGAAGGAGTTCGGCTACTGGAGAATTTTTGATCGAAGCTCTTCTATGATTACCAATTACATCAGGCTAAGCATCAGACTAGACTTCAATGGGAGTGGGGTTTATCCTCAACAATAGTCCCCCCACTCTCGAGTTCGAAATTCAAAGGAAAGGAGTACAAAAAAGATGACTACCAAAGTTCTTTTTTGGGCTCTGCGCTCATTGAGGTTAAAGCTTGAGAGAGATCTTATCTCCGATCGAGATTGAAGAAGATCCTATCTCCTGTTGAAGTTGAAGCTTGGGGGAGATCTTATCTCCAACCGAGGTTGAAACTCGGGGAAGATCTTATCTCCTGTTGAGGTTGAAGCTCAGAGAAGATTTTATCTTCGATCGAGGTTGAAGGAGATCCTACCTTCCATTGAAGTTGAAGCTCGGAAAAGATCTTATCTCCAACCGAGGTTGAAGGAGATCCTATCACCTATTGAAGTTGAAGCTCAGGGGAGATCTTATCTCCTATTGAAGTTGATGCTCGGGGAGATCTTATCTCCGATCGAGGTTAAAACTTGGGGGAGATCTTATCTCCTATTGAAGTTGATGCTCGGAGGAAATCTTATCTCCGATCGAGGTTGAAGGAGATCCTATCTCCTATTGAAGTTGAAGCTCAGGGGAGATCTTATCTCCCAGCCGAGGTTGAAACTCTGGAAGAGATCTTATCTCCTATTGAAGTTAATGCTCGAGGAGATCTTATCTTCGATCGAGGTTGAAGAAGATCTTATCTCCTATTAAAGTTGATGCTCGGGGAAGAGATCTTATCCCTGACCGAGATTGAAGGAGATCTTATCTCCTGTTGAAGTTGAAGCTCGGATGATCTTATCTCCAGCTGAGGTTGAAACTCGGGGAATATCTTATCTCCTATTAAAGTTGATGCTCGAGGGAGATCTTATCTCCGATCGAGATTGAAGGAGATCTTATCTCCTATTGAAGTTGATGCTCGGAGGAGATCTTATCTCCAGCCGAGGTTGAAGGAGATCCTATCTCCTATTGAAATTGAAGCTCGAGGGAGATCTTATTTCCAGCCAAGGTTGAAACTCGGAGAGATCTTATCTCCTGTTGAAGTTGATGCTCGAGGAAGATCTTATCTCCAGCCGAGGTTGAAGGAGATTCTATCTCCAATTGAAATTGATGCTCGGGAGAGAGATCTTATCTCCAGTCGAGGTTGAAGGAGATCCTATCTTCTGTTGATGTTGAAGCTTGGAGAAGATCTTATCTCCTATTGAGTTCGGACAGAAAGCGTGCGAAGGCAGGGTAGCCCAAAGGTTCCCTGAGGTTGACCTTGGCTTTTGGTAGGAGGAGGAAGATGACATGGAGGTGGGACTATCTAATATAGCAGTCAACCTTTTCTTTTTGCATTTGACGTAGTCAGATTGTTGTGGGAAAGCACGTATAGAAATTCTCCACCGAGCTTCTTCCTTCTCCATGTCTTTGGTCTACGAGGTTTCGACTTTTGTTCATGTTATGACGATGCTTTTCTTCTGTTCTTAACATGGCTTATGGAGGTGCGTTAGGATCGTCGGTATGGCCTCTCCTTTCATCTTGTCTTACATTGATGCGGCCTTCGACTTTGCTCATATTAGGATGAGGTTCTCCTCCTGTTCCTAAAGGGTTATAGGGACACATTAGGGTTGTTGTCAGGGCCTCTCCCTTCACATCATCTAAAATGAACGAGGCCTTCGAGTTTGCTCACGTTAGGACGAGGTTCTCCTCCTTCTTAAATAATCGGAGGTCGTCGACTTGCTCATGTTAGGATGAGGTTCTCCTTTTGTTCCTAATATAGCCATTTTTTATTGCTTCTTTCCTATCATCACATAGTTTTTGCACCAAAAAACAATAATATTAAAATGGAGGAGTTTTATTGAAGAAAAATTACTGGCAGTATATTCTCAGATTTTCTGAATTTCAAGATCATGAGAGCGTTGTTCTTGCGAGCTCCTTTAGACGATAAGTTTCAGGCCGGTTGACCTCCTCTATTTCATATGGGTCTTCCCAAAATGGGGTAAGCTTTCCCTGGCTTTGAGGCTAAGAGATGGTGGCTCGTCGAAGTATTAAGTCCCTCAGAGATAGTGTTGATGATGTCGAGAGGTGGCCGATCTTCTTATTGTTCCTTTCTTATTGGTGGTTCTGATTGCGGCAGTGCCCTTGGTTGATCTTTTCTTACTTCAGACCGACATTTGAGAAATTGATTCAGTCAGCCTCTCCTGATGAGTTCCTCGATCTCATCTTGGAGCTGAATGCATTCTTCAGTATCGTGACCGTGATCATGATGATACAAACAGTACTTGCTTCGATTGTGCTTATTTGGGAGAGATCGTAATTCTTCTGATCTTGGTAGCTAATTTTTAATTTTTATTAGAACTTGAGGTTTTGGAGCATTAAGGGAGGCATAGTTGTGAAACCTTTTAGGGAGAGAACTTCATCGTGCCCTTCTATCGGAGCTTCTTTGACGATGAGCTCGAGGAGGAGTTTAGACTCGCTTGCGCTGGAGAAGAGTTCGTGAGCGCGGTTGAACTTCATTCGGCTCTCCATTAGTCGTAGGTTTATTAGACTCGTTCGCCTGCCGCTCTTTTGTGGCTTTCTCATCTTTCAATTTGAAGGCTTCTTCTACTCGGACATATCCTTTAGTCTGAGTTAGCAGATCGACAAAGTCTCTGGGATACTTCTTCTCTAGGGAGAACAACAAATCATTCTTTTGAAGGCTGCTCTTGAGTGCGACCATTGCAACAGACTGATCCAGATTTCAAACCTCCAATGTAGCAGTATTAAATCAGATGACATAAGTTCGGATAGATTCCCGCTCCTTCTGCTTGATATTCATCAAAAAATCCAAACTTCGGCGAGGATGCCGACTGCTAACAAAATGAGCCACAAACTGATGGCTCATCTAGTCAAAGAAGAAGATCGTACCCGACTTCAACGTCGAGTACCAATTTCTTGCTGCTTCCTTTAAGGTAGATGGGAAAGCTCGGTATAAGATGGCGTCTGATGCGCCATGGAGCAGCATCATGATTCGGAAGGCCTCCAAATGATCGATCGGATCAGAGGTTCCATCGTACTTTCAAATTGGAGAAGTTTGAAGTTCGGCGAAATAAACTCTTACATAATTCGGAGAGAGAAAGGGGGATCGATGCAGATGTCGTCATGGTGAATCGGGGTGACGTGATGGAGTTCCTCAATCATCGATCCATCTTCCATAGTTTCTGATCAAGGACGTCATCTTGATCGCAAATCTTGGAAGGCTTCTGACTGTAGATGGGGAAGGTCTCCTTCGGAGAACAATCATGATCTGAATAAGGATCCTCTGCTCTCTATTTTTCCTTCCTAGGGGCGACAGGTATGCTAGCCCAAGTGCTCCTCCTTAGGATCGATTTCTGACATCCCAATGATGGGTTTTCTAATGGAACCGCCACCGGAGATTGCCGCATGGCTAGCACCATTTCGGTGAGGCCCTGAACCTGCTACATCTGCAGATTAAACTATTCTGAATCTATCGTGGCCGCCGATGGAGAAGACTAAAGTAATGGCGATGGAGCAGGAATGGATGGATCTGGCTCAGATCTGACAGTAGAAGCAGTAGATCTCTGGGTAGTCATCTTCTTTGGAGGTATTTCTTAAGATTAAGGGAGAGGATGGGTCGACTGAGCACTCCTTTAAGAATAAGGATACCTCAGGAATAGAGGGCCCTCCTTCCTCTAGCGCCAATCCTATTGGTGCAGAATTTGGTTGATGCTGAATCGAGCTAGAGTTGAGGAAGAAGAGGTCATCGTCGGTGACCTACAAAACAAAGTTCCATCCGAAGTCGGTGGTGGTGGCTTCGATAGGACTCTCCAACGATCAAGTTAGCTCTTCTAGTCAATAGAAATGGAGTGCTCAGGAAAAAATTTAGTAGAGTTCTGGGAAGAAGAAGAGAGCTTCGAGAAAAAATATATGAAGGGTCCCTTTTATAGATGGAGTTCGGAGCAGACTAATAGTGACAATCATAACCGTCCGATCGTGGGGTCGTCTGTAGCAGATAAATGACAGTCATAACCATTCGATAGTGGGATCACCTATAGTAAACTGATAAATGACAGTCAAAACCATCTGGTAGTGAGATCGCCTGTAGCAGACTGATTAAATGACAGTCGTAACCGTTCGACAGTAGGCCGCTCGGAGCCACGTGGAGTTTATTATGGAGAGAGGTGTCCGTTATCGTGATGTGCCCATTCATTTAGATTTAATAGTCGAAGTCCAGAGAAAGCAGGCGTTGGTTGGTGAAGAGCTTTGACATATATCAATTTCAGAGGAGTTCGGACTCCTAAAAGAAATACGGCTAGAGGGGATCATCTAAGAGGAATACTACTTGAAATCTGAAAGTAATCCACTGAAGGAATTTGGATGGAGTTTGACTGATGGAGAAGTTCAGAACGAGTCCGATTGGTGGAGAAATTCGATTGAAGGAGAAGTCCGAAAGGAGTTCGGCTCTTGGAGAAATTTGACTAAAGAAGAAGTTCGGAAGGAGTTCGGCTCCTGAAGGAATCCGACTGAAAGAGAAGTCCGAAAGGAGTTCGACTGTTGGAGAAATCCGACTGAAGGTTAAGTTCGGAAGGAGTTCGTCTCCTAGAGGAATCTAACTGAAGAAGAAGTTCAGAAGGAGTTCAACTCTTAGAGGAATCCGACTAAAGGTGAAGTTCGGAAGGAGTTTGGCTCCTAAAGGAATCCGACTGAAAAAGATGACTGGAAGGAGTTCGACTGCTGGAGAAATTTGACTGAAGGAGAAGTCCAGAAGGAGTTTGGCTCCTGAAGGAAGGAGTTCGACTGCTGGAGAAATTTGACTGAAGGAGAAGTCCAGAAGGAATCCGACTGAAGGTGAAGTTCGAAAGAAGTTCGGCTCTTGGAGGAATCCGACTGAAGAAGAAGTTCGGAAGGAGTTCGGCTATTGGAGAATTCTCGATCGAAGCTCTTCTATGATTACCAACTACATTAGACTAAGCATCAGACTAGACTTCGATAGGAGTGGGGTTTATACCCAACAATAACAATGGTCTTTACTGTTATAGGATCATGCCCTTCGGGCTTAAGAATACAGGCATGACTTATCAGCACTTGATCAATAAAATCATCAAGGAGCAGATCGACCGTAATATGGAGGTTTACGTCAACTATATACTGGTCAAAAGTCGAATGTCATCAATCATGTTGCCACCTTGAAGAGGCCTTCGATGTGCTTAAGAAATATAAGATGAAGTTGAACCCCATCAAGTGCGCCTTTAGGATAGCCTTAGAAAAATTTTTGTGGTTCATGGTCTCGAGACGAGGGATTGAGGCCAATTCAGAGAAGATTCGAGCTATCCAAGAGATGATCGCTCTGAAGTCCATCAAAGAAGTTCAGTGACTGATCAAAAAGATGGCATCTTTGAATCGTTTTGTCTCGAGATCAGTCGAACGCTGCATGCCCTTCTTCCAAATCCTCAGGAAATTGAAAGATTTTCACTGGACTCAGGAATGCCAAAAGGCGTTCGACAAGCTCAAGAACTACCTTGGCTCGCCTCTCCTACTAACCAAACCCGAATCCAGAGAGGAGCTGTTTCTCTACCTCGTAATCTCCCCTATTTTTAGCAGTAGTCCTGGTCAAAGAAGAGGCGAAAGGGCAGCGACCAGTCTACTACATAAGCTGGATCCTAAGGAATGCCGAGATTAGATATACAAAGTTGAAAAAATTGACTTATGCTCTTTTAATTGCAGCAAAGAGACTTCGGCCTTACTTTCAGGGACATGCTGAAGGAAAAATTCTTATTTTTCGAATCAGGTTCGTTCAGATCTGATTGGATCAAGATGAATATTTCAAAAAATTTGCTCTAAGATCCTAATCAGATCTGAGACTCTTCAGATCTGATCTTATTGATCTGATAAAATAAAATAAAATAAAAATTAAATTAAATTTAATTTAATTATATCCTTATTGGGTAATCCAATTATCCTATGATAATCTCGATGTTTGCCTGAGGTTCTGGACGTAGCCACGCAAGCGCTTGGCATCTACCGATATCCACTCGGACATGATCTAGAGATTTTTTTTTTCTCAATCAATTCTCCAAAAATCAAATCTAGATATGATCTTTGAAGATCTTCAAAAACTCTTTTGAAGAATAATCGTTATCTCTTGCTGCAGTGCTGCCTTCTTCCTTTCATGTCGTCTTTCGCTTGCTTGGATCGCACCTAACTCGTGCCCAAAACCTCTTAGGCATGGAGAGGAGAGAGAAGACTAGAGGGTGGCATGGAGAAAGAGGGAGAAAAGCTTTATGGTGTGGGCTAAAGTAGAAGCTCTCAATTCTAGGCACAGACAGGATGTATGTAGATCTTGCTGTGCCATACAGTGTCACATCATCCCGACCAATCACGATCCTTTATGCAATCAAATCTAAATCTGATTGGTAGGATGATATCATCTGATCTAATCAGATTAGAGTCCCTCAAAACTCTCCTTAGATGGCTTCAATACTGGGTCAAACAAGTCTTCTTGGCGCCATCTAGGTTAATTCCCTGAAGCAACTGGAGTCCCATCTATATGGGACTCCAAACCTTATCCTCATGGGGCGCATGCCTCCCTAGGTGTGCGCCCCTTGTCTGTCTACATTTTAGTAGGAGGATAAGGGCCAAGGTTCTCTCCTATGGATGCATAACACATGGGCAGTGTCAAAGGTCAATATTTGACCAAAGTCCAAATACAAGATCTAGTGGTGATGAAAAATGGCAGGTGTTGTCTTAAATTTATCTCATAAATTAAGACAACCCTTTTCTGACCTAGACAAGCTTCAGTTAGACGAAATAAAGGTTTCTGAGTGAGCCCAAACATATTTGGTTTAGTGGAGATAAGTTTTAATGATTGTTAAAGGAGAACATTAGGCTCAATCGTGTGCTAGCATGATTTTCTTGAACCTAATTGAATTTTATTCAAATCAATTGAATTGGGTTAATTCAATTGATGATATCCAGATCCAAATCCTTATTTGTATGACCCAATTAGGTTCAATTCCGTATGATAATGGGATATGTCGTGATCTCTATCATCGATATCATCGAAACATCTTTCGATGGATCAGAACTTTTCTGATTCAGATAACTAGTATGATCAATCATCCAAATTATTCTAATTGCTCTCAAAATCCATCAGTGACACCTAGCAGCATATGGTGGCAACCCATTAGAACTGAAAGCAAATCTTTCGGTGCAGTTACCTATGTGATTAGGTTCTTCTATCTTGAGCCCCGACCGAATTAGGGTTAAGGTGATCTCGTCAATCCCTAATATCCGTCATATGAATTAATCATTCGATTCAAGTTTAATATGAAAACCCTAATAGAAATTCTTTCTACTATTTCACTCTGCCATGGCCATGGACTTATGGACTTGATTCTCATGATCATCATAGAACTACTCCTCTTCTACCGAGGTAGATAAATCTCCTATTGGTGCAATCCAATTCCTATAATGAACATGCTATAGCCAACATACACCTCAGAATTACGAATGGCTAGGAGACCGAGTTATGGTATAGTCAAACTATAACACCCTCAAGGTGAACTATTGATGCACCTCAGGTTAAAGAATCAGACACACTACTGCAGCTTCGAGCCAGTCATCGATGAGAAGGTAGACTTCCTCATGACTACTCGAGGTAGTCACGCTCAGTGCCCTTGTTCTTTAACGAGTACCTATACTCTTGCTCCGGTGTCTCTACACCATAGACTCAAGACTTATCTATCCTAAAGAAGCGATTGTACACTAATCTTTTTGGATCAACCATCATCCTCATGATGATCCTACAGTCGAGAGCATTTTATGAGTTAATAATGAAAATTCATATCTTAAATTTTCAACTCTTGAAAATATGAACTATCATTGCCATTAACTCAAGGAATATATCACAGACACTTCAAATACACATTATGATAGAAAATAACCCATTTTATTATTCATAGTCAAAATTATAATTTTGCCCTTAAAATTGTATTATAAGTGTCAGCCAATCTGGTTTCAAGGGCACACATATCTAACAAACTCCCACTTGACCTAAAGCCAATTGGCTAAAAATTTAAGTCCCATCTTCTCAAGGTGGGCTTTGATATTTTGCTGCCCAACGACTTTGTGAGTGGATCTGCCGCATTATCTGCGGAGTCGACTCTCTTGACCTCAACATAACCTTTCTCGAAATAATCGCGGATGAGGTGGTATCGTCGCTCAATGTGCTTGAATTTCTGATGAGACCTCGGCTCCTTAGCTTGGACTATGGTGCCATTATTGTCGTAGTACAAAGAAATGACATTCGATGGCATCACTCCGATCTCTGTGGCGAACTTCTTGTACCAGAATGTCTCCTTCGCAGCTTTTGAAGCAGCGATATATTCTGCTTTCATGGTGGAATCTGCTATTACTGTCTATTTGGAACTCTTCCAACTGACAGCACCACCATTACACACAATCAGACTCCCAGATGTCTACTTTCAATCATTTATATCGGATATAAAATCCGAGTCTGTATACCCCTGGACTTAGAGTTCTCCATTACCAAAAACCAACAACATATCCTTAGTTCTTCTTAAGTACTTAAGGATACATTTCATAGAAGTCCAGTGTTTTTCATCTAGATTCGACTGATATTTGCTCGTGACACTCACAACATGGGCTATATTAGATTGTGTATATAACATGGTATACATGAGGCTCCCTATTGCT
Organism: Cocos nucifera; assembly: GCA_006176705.1. Lineage (NCBI taxonomy): Eukaryota > Viridiplantae > Streptophyta > Magnoliopsida > Arecales > Arecaceae > Cocos > Cocos nucifera. The sequence goes on along the minus strand of QRFJ01001340.1, from coordinate 181,704 downwards.
GAAGCATAAGGGATCTTGCTCATGCATTCTATTTCCTCAGGTGTGCTAGGGCACATTTTCTTTAGAAAGATGAATACCATGTCTGAAGGGTATTAATCCCCTCTTAGAGTTTTTCATACTAAACCTCTTTAGTACTTCCTCTATGTACATCTTCTGTGAAAGTCCTAGCATCCTATTCGGTCTATCCTCTATAGACCTTAATTCCTAGAATAAAGGATGCTTCACCTAGGTCTTTCATGGAGAATTCTTTGGATAACCATATTTTAATTATGGTCAACATGGGAATATCATTCTCAATAAGGAGGATATCATCCATGTACAGTACAAGGAAGACAATAGCACTCCTACTAATCTTTTTGAAAACACATGATTCCTCCTCATTTTTGATGAAACCAAATAATTTTGATCACATCATTAAAACGAGTATTCCAGCTCCGAGATGCTTGCTTAAGTCCTATATATTAGACCTTTGCAGCTTGCAATACCTTGTGATCAGTATCACTGGATGTGAAACCTAGCGGCTGTTCCAATATAGATATCTTTCATAAGATATCCATTTAAGAACATCGTTTTCACGTCCATTTGCTATATTGCATAATTGAAATAGGCTGCAACAGCAAGCAATGTGCGGATGAATTTTAGCATAGCTACTAGCGAAAAGGTATCCTGATAGTCAATGCCTTCACGCTGACTATATCCTTTTGCCTACTAATCTAGCCTTTGAATGTCTCCACATTCCCATTTGCACCAATCTTTCTCTTGTAGATCCATTTACACCCAATAGGTACTATACCTTCTGATGGATCTACCAAGGATCCTAGACTTGGTTTGAGTGCATCGAGTCAATTTCTGACTTCATTGCCTCTAACCATTTCTCGAAGTCGATATCTGATATCGCCTCATCATAGGTTTTGGGATCATCACCATGAACCCCATTATCTATGAGGAACATTTTCTCTACTTTCCTCTGAAGATAAGTACCTAAGTATCTTCTCAGGAGGATGGAAAATCCTTTCCGATCTATGAGGTGGAGGAGGTAGTGTTTGTATTGGCTCAACCTGATTTAGTTCCATAGGATCCTTAGCTCGTTGCTCTTGTGAGACTTTCTCCTCGAGCTTGATCTGCTTTCCAATGCCGCTATCTTGAATAAACTATTTTTTAAGAAAGATGGCATACTAACTCATAATCATATTGTGGTCTTCTGGAATGTAGAAATAGTATCCTAATGATTCTTTAGGATATCCTATGAATGAAGCTCTAAAGGACCTATAGTCTAACTTGTCTGCTTATTGTCTTTTGACATGAGCCGAACAATCCTAAATTCTGAGATGACTCAGACTTGATTTCTTACCATGCCATATCTCATACGGTATGGTAGGAACGATTTTAAAGGAAATCCTATTTAGTAAATATATAGCAGTTAACAAACTATGTTTTCGAAGAAAATTAGGAAGGTCTGTGAAGCTCATCATGGATCGAACCATATCCAATAGGGTCCGATTCCTCCATTCTAAAACTCCATTGAGTTGAGGTATTTCAGGTGGAGTCTATTGAGAGACTATGCCATTTTGCTTGAGATAGTCTAGGAATTTTTGACTAAGTTATTCACCTTCTCGATCTGATCAAAGAATCTTAATGGATTTTCTAGTTTGCTTTTCAACTTCATATCTGAATTTTTTGAATTTTTCAAAGGCTTCAAACTTGTATCTCATAAGATACACATACCCATACCGAGATAAATCATCAGTAAAGGTTATGAAGTAGTCAAAGTTGCCTCTAGCCGGCACATCAAATGGGCTACACACATCAGTATGTACTAGGGCAAGTAGATCCATGGCTCTTTCCTCATGTCCTATAAAAGGGAGCTTAGTCATTATGCCATAAAGACATGATTTATAAATTGAATATGACTCAGAAGTCAATGGACTCAATAGTCTGATTTTCTTCAATTTGTTAATCCTATCTTCTGCTATATGACCTAGCCTTAGGTGCCATAAATACCTATCGTTTGGATTATCCCTGGATCATTTTGATCTTATGGCATTTTACATTTTGCTCGATATTAAAGATAGATACATCAATATGTAACTGGATAAGAGACCTGTTAATAAGAAAACCACTTGCAATTTTATTTCTTTCATAAAGAATATTACAATGGATCCTTAAGAAAACTAATTACATAGCCTTCGAAAATGAAACAAAAATCAAAGCTGCAGGCACATAAAAATAAAACTAAGTCTAAACCAGATGGTAGTCGAAGAAGGTAGGTTCCCACGACCACAGTAGCAATCTTTGCTCCATTTTCGACGTGTAGGATCATCTTACCATCCCTCAGCCTTCTGCTATCCTCAAGATCCTGCATGAAAGTGCACAAATAAGCACTAGAACCAGAGTCAAGCATCCAACTGGATGCAGAAGAAATCATAAGGTTAGATTCAATAACGAGCATACCTCCAGAAGGACCTATCTCCTTTTTATTCTTTAGAGTGGTCAGGTATGTAGGACAGTTCCACTTTCAGTGGTCGTCAGTATTACAATAAATTTTTTTTTTTATCAACAGCCTTCTTTTTCAGCTCTGCCTTTTTTTTCTTTCTACCTTCCACCTTCTGCCTTTTCACAGACTTCTTCTTCTTTCCAAAAGTCTTTCTTTTGGAAGAAGTTTGTTTCATAGTAAGTACTAAGCCTTTAGAACCTTTCATAGAAAGCTTAGCAGTAACCGGCATATTCATAAGCTCGGTCAGAGTATTCTAAAGTTTATGCATATGGTAGTTCATAAAAAACTGTCCATATGCATCAGTCAAGGATTGCAGAATTATATTATTCTATAGATCCTAGTCTAACTTCACTCCAAACTTCTCAAGCTCTTCCAAGTTCTTGATCATCATCAGATAATGATCTTGAATTGATTGCCCATTATGCATTTTAGCCTTAAATAGTCGTTTAGTGACCTAATATTTGGCTGCGTGACTCTGTTCACCAAACAACTCTTGCAGGTGAGCCAACATTTGATGGGCAGTCTTGATATCTTCATGTTGGTGCTGAAGCTCATCAGACATCGAGCCCAACATGTAGTATCTGACCTTATTATCTTCATCCATCCATTTGTTAAGAGACGCTCTCTGTTCAGGGATGGATGAGCTGGTAAGGTGGGAAGATCCTAGTCCAATACATGAGTCAACTTTTTAGAATCCAAAATAATTTTAAAGTTTCAGAGCCAATCTTTGTAATTGGGTCAAATCAGTCTATAGGTATCTAGGATACGGGCTAGTGGGTTGGACGCAGATATTTTTCTTTTTTCTGTAGAGAGTCAAAGTTTCTAGTTAGATTTTGTAATTAAGATTTGATCAATTTATTTAGAAATTTAATTTTTAAATAAATTATCTTCCATTATTTTCTTGGGTCCTTACACTTCCTCTAAAGATGCGAAAATCTTCACGATTACTGATTTCTAGTGGGTGGTGTAGTCTCGCAAACTAACTCATCACCTCACCTAATAGTTATTGATGATGGATTAGTCGGTGAGTGAACAACTCTTGTCTAATGATTCTTTAATCATGGTGCACCCAGGCTTGATCCCTAATTCATGAATCTCATCATGCTCGGAATATTGATCCACTTCTTAGTTAAGTCAGATCCATCATTTGCATAGATTGGATTCCTAATTGGGTCTCTCACCGTATCCAAAATATTGAGTCCAATCCATCCTCCAGCCCATAGCATCCAATGCCTAATGGACATAGTTACGTCTTTCTGGTGCAATTGAACCACTATAACCAGCCGAGAACAATCAACCTCGGAAAGGGCCCGCACATCTACAATCTTGGAAGACCTTAGATTTAATCTTTTCTTAGGAAGATTTGATTTAGGTCTCATTAAACTAGACTTGACATAGTCATAATAATTATGACTAACCTAGTGGCATGGGTTAGCTCGGATTATTGACCACCTCAGATCAAGAACTGTAGCCAACAAATATGGCCTAGATAAGTGAGACCGGTGGAAGGGATATGCCATTAACTCGACAAGAATGCATTCGAGTCGAGTAGCTCCTCAATTAAAAATCAGTCGATCGTATCTGCCAAACTTATCTTAGACACCAAATTATTGAGCCAGAACCAATTGTTGAGCTAGAATCAATCAAGTTAGCCTACAATCTAGATTCTAACCATTGAGCCTAATTAGGTCTTAGCTTGATCGATCACTCACGTGACTCGATCTTGATCCAGACTTAATCCTATTAGGCTGATCAATTTAAGCACTATTGATCCCATCTAACTAACTCTTGATTCGGTTTGATCAATCGCTTAGACCTAATTGAGCTATCCAAGTCCAAACCCAATTTTATGAATATGTCTTAGATCTGAAATTCTTAATTTTAGATCTAACATATATTTCATAATCTTAATTCTTAATTAAGTTTAGGATTCACAAACAAAACATGTAAATAAAATCCTAGGATTTTAGGATCTAGAGTTTTATCGAAAGTAAGTTTTTGATTTCTGATTAAGGACGAACGCACAGCATCCCTACACATCATAAGAACATCCCATCGAGTGGAAGGATAGGATATTTAAACCCTGCTTTATTCTTATGACCGGACGACCAAGGAGAATGTCTTAATCAAAAATATGATAAATCTACAAAATTAGTTAGATCTACATCATATATCATATATATAAAAAATTGATCTAACTAAAATATATTTTGCATATATCTCCTATATCATATCATGCATATTTTCAGATCTAAATTATCTCATAAATATCTAAAAAATAATATTTAAATTTAATCATATCAAATTAAAATTTATTCTAGATAATTTTGTAGAACTATTTTACAACTAGTCTAAACATGTATCTATCATATCTCATATGAATAAATTAAATAAATTTATTTTTTATATTTTAGATCTAATTATAATATTTATAATATTAAAAAAATAATAAATAAATAAATTTAAAAATTATAATTAATTAAATTAAAATTATGATCATGTTAGACTACACATAGAATAATTCTATTTCTAGTCTAGTCATGCATCTCATACATCTTAGATCTAGATGTATTTAATTTTTAATTTTTTAATTTTAGATCTAATCATATCTCATGTAATATCTAAAATTATTTAATTATTAGATCAAAAATAAATTAAAATTAGATCTAATGAATTTTGGAATCTGGCTTTGATACCAGTTTAAGAGAAAAATCCTATTTTCTGATCAGGTTCGTTCAGATCTGATTGGATCAAGATGAATATTTTAAAAATTTTTCTTTAAAATCCTAATTAGATCTGAGATTTTTTAGATTTGATCTTATTAATCTAATAAAATAAAATAAAATAAAAATTAAATTAAATTAAATTAAATTATACCTTTATTTTGGATAATCCAATTATCCTGTGATGATCTCGATGTTTACCTGAGGTTTTGGATGTAGCCATGTAAGTGCTTGGCCTCTACCAGTATCCACTCAAATAGGATCTGAAGATCTTCTTCTTCTCAATCAATCCTTCAAAAATTAGATCTAGATCTGATCTTTGAAGGTTTTCAAAAATGAAGAATAATTGTTGTCTCTTGCTGTAGTGCTGTCTTTTTTCTTTTCTATCGCCTTTCGCTTGCTTGGATCGCATCTAACTCGTGCCCAAAACCTCTTGGGCGTGGAGAGGAGAGAGAGGACTAGAGGGTGGCATGGAGAAGAAGGGAGAAAAGCTTTGTAGCATGGACTAAAGTAGAAGCTCTCAATTCTAGGCGCAGATAGGGTTTATATAGACCCTGCTGCGCCATGCAGTGCCACATCATCCTAGCCAATCACGATTCTTTATGCAATTAGATCTAAATTTGATTGATGGGATGACATCATCTGATCTAATCAGATTAGAGTTCCTCAAAACTCTCCTTAAATGGCACCAAGACTAGGTCAAATAAGTCTTCTTGGCGCCATGTAGGTTGATTTCCTGAAGCAACTAGAGTCCCATATGTATGGGACTCCAAACCTTATCCTCATGGGGCCCACGCCTTCCTAGGCATGCACTCCTTGTCTGTCTGCTTTTTAGCAGAAGGATAAGGGCCAAGGTTCTCTCCTATGGATGCATGACACATGGGCAAATGTCTAAGTGTCAAAGGTCAATATTTGACCAAAGTCCAAATACAAGATTTAGCAGGTGATGAAAAATGGCAGGTGTTGTCTCAAATTTATCTCATAAATTAAGATAACCCTTTTCTGACCTGGACAAGCTCCAATCAGACCAAATAAAGATTCCTGAGTGAGCCCAAACATATTTGGCTTAGTGGAGATAAGTTTTAATGATTGTTAAAGGAGAACATTAGGCTCAATCGTGTGCTAGCATGATTTTCTTGAACCTAATTGAATCTTATTCAAATCAATTGAACTGAATTAATCCACTTGATGATATCCAAATCCAAATCCTTATTTGTATGACCCAATTAGGTTTAGTTCCATATGGTAATGGGATATGTCATGATCTCTATCATCGATATCATCGAAACATCTTTCGATGGATCAGAACTTTTCTGATTCAGATAATTAATATGATCGATCATCCAAATCATTCTAATTGCTCTCAAAATCTACCAGTGATATCTAGCAGTATATGGTGGCAACCCATCAGAACTAAAAACGAATCTCTTAGTGCAGTTACCTATGTGATTAGGTTCCTCTATCTTGAGTTCCGACTGGATTAGGGTTAAGGTAATCTCGTCAATCCCTAATATCCGTCATATGAATTAATCATTCGATTTAAGTTCAATATGAAAATCCTAATAAAAACTCTTTCTATTATTTCACTCTGCCATGGCCATGGGCTTATGGACTTGATTCTCATGATTATCATAGGACTACTCCTCTTCTACCGAGGTAGATAGATCTCCTATTGGTGCAATCCAATTTCTATAATGAACATGCTATAGCCAACATATACCTCAGAATTTCGAATCGCTAGAAGACCAAGTTATGGTATAGTCAAACTATAACACCCTCAAGATGAACTGTCGATGCACCTCAGGTCAAAGAACCATACACACTACTGCAGCTTCGAGCCAGTCATCGACGAGAAGATAGACTTCCTCATGACTGCTCGAGGTGGTCATGCTCAGTACCCTCATTATTTAACGAGTATCTATACTCTCGCTCTGGTGTCTCTACATCGTAGACTCAAGACTCATTTACCTAAAGAAGCGATCTTATACCAACTTTTTTGGATCAATCACCATTCTCATGATGATCCTACGATCGAGAGCATTTTATGAGTTAATAATGAAAATTTATATTTAAATTTTCAACTCTTAAAAATATGAACTATCATTGTCATTAACTTAAGAGATGTATCACAGACACTTTCAAATACACATTATGATAGAAAATAATCTATTTTATTATTTATAGTTAAAATTATAATTTTATCCTTAAAAGTATATTACAGGTGTCAGCCAATCTGACTTCAAAGGCACACATATCTAATACATGCTATAACGCTCCTCACTGACCAGCCGATCAGAGCGATCCTTCATCAAATGGATGCTTCTAAAATAATTTCAAAATGGGCTATTGAATTAATAGAGTTTGACATCAACTATCGGTCTCGGCCAACAATCAAGGCTCAGGCACTGACCGACTTCATAGTTGAATGTACCATCCCAGATGACGTCGAGCTTGAAAATGAAACCAATATTTCATGGTTGCACCCGATCTCCTCTGAAGAGAGAATGGACCTTCTTAAAGATTTTTGGGCCCTGTATGTCAATGGCCCCTCCAACGCTTTCGGAGCAGGTGCTGGACTAATCCTGATCAATCTAGAAGGGATCATCATGGAGTACGTGCTGCATTTTGAATTTTTGATGATAAATAATTGGACAGAATATGAGGCCTTAATAGCTAGGCTCAGGATAGCCAAAGAATCAGGAGCTAATCGACTTCAGATTTGCAGTGACTTCCAACTGGTCGTGGGGCAGGTCAGTGACAGTTATGAAGCCCGAGAAGAGAGCTTGGTAAAATATCTTGAGAAGGTGAAGAGCTTGACCCTAGCCTTCGGCAGCTTCAGCATTCGACAAATCCCTAGAGCAAAAAATGCTAGGACCGACCTTCTTTCCAAGCTAGCCACCCTAGCTCCTAACGAGCTTCTGAAAGAAGTTTATTATGAGACATTGAAGTGTCTATGCACAGAGGAACCGTAGCCCATCATGCAGGTTGGCTAGGAGTCCTACTGGATTGACCCGCTGATCGCTTATCTTAAGGACGAGGTTCTTCCTCGTGACCCAAAAGAGGCTCAAAAGTTGAGAAATCAAGCCTCCCGGTATGTTCTTTATGAGAATAAGCTGTATAAATGATCGTATTTTCTGCCATTATTGAGGTGCCTCCGACCCTCTGAGGCCAATTTTGCACTATGAAAAGTACATGAGAAAATTTGCGGGAGCCATCTGTGTGCCAAATCTCTATCTCATAAGCTGCTCCAACAAGGGTATTACTGGCCGACTATGCATGGTGATTGTGTTGATTATGTCAAGAGATGTGACTACTGCCAAAAAAATGTAAATATCCAAAGGCAACCAGCCATCGAGCTTGCCCCGTTGAGTGCTCCTTGGCCGTTTGCGTAGTGGGGAATGGATATTCTTAGACCCTTTCCAATGGCATCTAGGCAACGAAAGTTTATCCTAGTTGCCATCGACTATTTTACTATATGGGTCGAGGCTGAACCATTGGCAAAGATTACTGAAGCCAAGGTACAGAACTTCATCTGAATGTCGGTCATCTGCAGATTTGGACTATCATAAACTATCATAATAGACAATAGCCGATAATTTACCAAGGCGAGGTTCGCCGAGTTCTACAAAGGTCTGAATATCTCCCACCACTTTACGTCGGTAGCTCATTCGCAGGCAAATGAAAAAGCTGAAGTGACCAACCAGATCCTATTGCAAGTCATCAAGACAAGACTTAAAAGAGCAAGAGGGGCCTAGACGAATGAGCTTTAACATGTTCTGTGGGCATACTGCACTATCCAAAGGCTGTCGATTGGAGAAACACCATTCACTTTAGCTTTTAAAATAGAGGCAGTCATCCCGATCGAACTTAAACTTCCATCGGCGCAGGTAGTGGCTTTCAATGAGCAGCATAACCCACAAAACCTTAGAGCCAATCTCGATCTACTAGAAGAAAAAAGAGAGGAAGCCCAAGTTCAGATGGCAGCTTACAGGCGAAGGGTGGCCTGATACTATACTCCAGAGTTAGAGGTAAAATATTTAGAGTGGGAGACTTAGTGCTTTGGCGAGCCACCATCTCTCAGCCTCAGAACCAAGGGAAGCTTACCCAAATTGGGAAAAACCCTATGAGGTCACGGAAGTCGTCTGACTTGGGACATACTACTTGAAGGAACTCATAGGGGTAGATCTACCTCGATCATGAAATTTGAAAAATCTACAAATGTATTACCGATGATTTGATTATAATGAAATCTCCCTACTTCAACATCCTAATTTTTGTTGTATATCGATAGTAAAGGGGGACTACCTCTAAACTTAATCTCACGACAAATATGGTCATATTCGAAATAGGAGGAGAACCTTATCCTAACGTGAGCAAAGTCGAAGGCCTCATTCATTTTAGACGAGATAAGGGGAGAGGACCTGACAACGATCCTAATGTGCTCCTACAGCCCATTAGGAATAGAAGAAGAATCTCGTCCTAACGTGAGCAAAGTCGAAGGCCTCGTTCATTTTAGACGAGATAAGGAGAAAGGCTCTGATAACGATCCTAATGTGTCCCTACAGTCTATTAGGAACAGGAGGAGAACCTCATTCTAACGTGGGCGAAAGTCGAAGGCCTCGTTCATTTTAGATGAGATGAGGGGAGAGGTCCTGACAATGGCCCTAATATGCCCCTATAGTCCGTTAGGAACAGGAGGAGAATCTCGTCCTAACATGAGCAAAGTCGAAGGTCTCGTTCATTTTAGATAAGATGAGGAAAGAGGTCCTGACAATGGCCCTAATGTGCCCCTACAGTCCGTTAGGAACAGAAGGAGAACCTCGTCCTAACTTGAGCAAAATCGAAGGCCTCATTCTCTTTAGACGAAAAGAGGGGAGAGGCCCTGACATCGGTCCTAATACGCCCCTACGGCCTTGTTAGGAACAGGAGGAGAATCTCATCCTAATAAGAGTAAGGAAAAGAAAAAGAGAAGGGTAGAAGGCGAGCATTGCATTCACATGAGGTAACGACGGACAAGGAATTGGAAAGACCGATTATAAAAAAAAGAAGAGAGAGAAGTGTTGAAGGCGAGCATTGTATTCACATGAGGCAACGATGGATAAGATATTATTTTATGACAAGTTTAAATTTATTACAAGTAGGATGGAGGTTGGCCAAACCGACTATATATTATAAGGAAGCCAATGCGGTAGGGATCGGCAATACCGATTACAAAAATATATAAAAAGAGGCGAAGCCTTAAGACGGACCAGACTCCTCAGACTTCGGGTCATCGACGCCGGCCATCACCAAGGCCTGCTTCAACCTAACAATTTTCTCCTCAAGTTTTTTTTTTTATACAAATTATCTATGTACACTCTATTAATATGCCCAAACTGACCCTCAAGCTTCCGCCGCTGCCTCCTTAGGACCTCGAACTCAACCTCCACATCCTGGATAGCTTGATGCTCATAGATCAGTTGGAGCTTCAACCATTGAACTTCGACTTTCTCTATCCCGATAGCCTCTAAAAGCTCATCAATGGTCTTCTTCAAGGAGGCAATCTCCTCCGACTCTTCACTAGAGACAGCCTGCTGACCATCAACCTATTGTTGCTGGAGATGGGTCACCTCTCTGTTGGCTACCTAGAGCTCATGCTCGAGCCCGATCACCTTCTTCGATCAAGTTAGCCTATACTCGTTATGCCAGGCTTCGGTATCATGAAGCTACTTTGAAAGTTCGGAGAACCTCTTGGACCAATCCCAATCGTACTGGACCCTGTTGGTAGACCATGATGAAGTTTCTTCCAGCAGTTAAATTTTTTCCTTCAATGCCGTAAGGTCAATCTCAAGGGAGTTGATCTTTGCTGTTAACTCTCAAAACTTACTGCTGGCGCTTCTCCTCAGTTTGGCCATTTCTTTCTTGAAGCTATCCTTCCGAATCCTAAAATTGGTGGAGTTCTTCCTGTGTAGATTTCTAAAGCGGGTAACTTTGACAGTCGCCTTTAAAGCATTCTTCCTCGATTCTTGGAGATCATCCTTGATTTTCTCAATTTCTTCTTTAAGTGATGAGTCTCCTTCTTCAAGCTCCTAATCAGTGGTATAATCGAAACCCCACGGGACAAAGGATCGGCATCAACTGGAAGAGGAGAGTCATGACCTAGGTCATCAAGAGCGTTTTGAACCATGCAAATGACAACATAAAGTGTAAGGCTAGAAAAAGATTTATCTTTCATTTACTTGGATGTTTTTAAATACATCAGCATAAAAAAAAAAAGAAGAAAGCTACACGATCTTCGAGAATCTAGACCTCGAATAGCTTGATCATAGGAGAGGTTGGAGCATCTTCATTCGCGTCCGGTCTATGGGCAGGCTTGGGTGCTGCAGCGACAAGTTCGGGAGCTTCCGGGATAGCTCCCACGGCTGAAGAAGATGGGATGTCGGCCGAGACAACTTCGACCCCGAGGGATGAAGGATTGGCTCTATCGCTTGGCTCTTTCATCAAGAGGTCCAAATCTATCCGAAAAAAATTCTTAGCGACCCTCTCCAGGCAGATCTGAAACCCCTCAATGAAGGCCTCCTGAGCAAAAGCTATTTTAATGTCCTTCATGTCCCTAGAGAACTTGAAGCTTTCGATTGCTCGCTCCACCGCCGCACCAATCCCTTCTTGCACCTTCCTCTTTTCCTCCTCTTCCTGAGCCAAAGAAGTCCTTAGGTTCGTCGTCTCCTCATACTCTGCCTTCAACTCTTCCCAAAGGCACTCAACCTCGGTGGATTGGATTTTTGAAGCCACCCTCATGCTCTCGACTTCGGCCCGGGCCTTCTCGGCCTCTGCACGAGCTTCCTCGAGGGCCTTCGAGGCTTCGGCCTACCTCTGACCGACTATCTTAGAGTGGGCAAAGAGATAATGCCCAAGCTACGACAGGAAACCAAGTTAAAATTAGGAAGCTCTGACTTCAAAAATGAAAAAGACTCCAGATCAAAACTATGAGAGAGAAGACTACCTCAAGGTAGGCGGCGAAGAACTCATCGAATCTCTCAACGTCGCCCTTCCGCAGCATCTTCGCCGCAATATGGGGAAGAATACTCCCCTTCATGAGTGATTGGACGACCTTCCGATCGTTCAGTGAAGCTTGTTCTTGATCGGGACCCCTATTTTCGGAGCTCCCGACCCTCCTTCCAACCTTCTTACCGACGACCCTTTTCTTTCTTTTCCCCTTGGCTTCCTCCAACCGAAGGATAGCAGATGGAGCAACCTCTTTGGACGGGATCGAGCTCGGTATGGTGGTAGCAGGCTTGGGGGCGGGCATGGCCTGGATCAGCATGGCATGACTAGACTCACCAGTATTGGCCTTCTTTGGAAGATCCCCAACGAGGCCGCCTTTTCTCTTGAGGGATTTAAGTCTCTTAGTCAGACGGTCTTGCTTTTCAGGAGTCATCTCTGTAAAGAATAAAAATCTAAGTCAAGAAAGGTCAAAGAAAAGCCAAGATCTAGATAAAGAACACTCCACAACCAACCAAAAAAAATAGAGTCATCTACCGAATTTAGGAGACTGAGATCGAGGTTAAATAGGATCAACTCATCCAAAAGATTGGAGATTGGTAGAACATTAAAATTCTTCAATATATCGATCGAACTCCAATCCTCACTTTCCAGCCTTAGAGCCCAACGGACCGAGTCCCTTATCTTCCCCTATGGAGGAGTCCTAACCTCAAGGATGGGTTTGAGATGAAGAAGAATTTCTCCTTCCAACCATGGATGGAAGAGGGGGTGCCCTTAAGTAATCCCTTTCTATCGAATTGGGAGGACACATACCACCAATCCTTAGCAGTCGGATGGCGTTTGAAGGTAAAGAAGGTCCGAAATAAGAAAATGGTAGGTCAGATGCCTACCATGGTACACAAGAAAAGAAATCCTATGATGAATCTAAAGGAGTTCAGTACCATAGCAGCAAGAAAGATGTTGAGAAATCTAAATAGGTTGGCCATGAAAGGGGGTAAGGGTAACCTAAGCCCAGCCCGAAGAGCCTCTAAATACAGGCAGGTTCGATCGGGAGGTGGAAAGTAGGCCCTATCATTGGGTCCGAGAAGTTCGAGCTTGTATTCGAAGGAAATATCGAACTGAACCCTAGCTAATAAAAGATCGTCAGACTGAAGTTGGTAGGCAATAACTGTCGATGCAAAGGAAGGAGGGAACAACTTAGAAAGCTCAACCTCCCTGGGAGATAGGTTCGCTAAGGCTAGAGGAGCCGAACTCCCAGAGCAGGTCGACTAGGATTCCTCAATAGACATCCGGATCAAAGCAAAATCATAAAAATCACTCGAAAAACTAAGAAAATGAAATGCGAAAAACTTCTACAAAGAGACCTAAGGAGCGGAAAGCAGAGAATGTAGGAATAACTTGGGAAAGGATAGCGAAGCTGACCTAAGTCGATTGAAAGAGGTAGGGAGACGGTGAAGGCCATAGAAGATAAATGGGAGAACATCGGGATCAAAGGAAGCGAAAGAAAAAGCCTGAGCTCTCGCACGGTGGAGAGAAGACAACCAAAAGAAGAGGAAGAAGAAGATTTTGGGAGAGGTAACGACTTGGAGGAAAGAAATAGATTAAATAGCCTTAAGGATTCTAGGCGATTATGATTGTGAATCTCCTTCGATCGGCCTATGGTCGACGCATGCCTCCTCTATCATGGCAGAGATTGATGGTGGACAGGCCCATAATGATGCCATACCCTGAGCAAAGTTTTGGCACGAAGCTCTAAAGGCATCTCTTCGAATTGCCTCAAATTTGTGAAGCTTCGATGCCGGTGCAGAAGCACCAAGAAATACCTCACCCTAGTAAGCGTAGGAAATAGAAAGGGACTTCGGCAGTCACACTCAGTACTCTTTTCTCTTGAACTTCAAACTCGGGAGTGAGGGGACTAGTGTTGGGGATAAATCTGCTCCTATCGAAGTTCGACTGGATGCTTGATCTTGGAAGGATCCCATCCGATAGCAGCCTCAATGGTTAAACCTCGGACTCCTCCAACAGTTGAACTCCTCCTGGGCTTCTCCTTCAGTTGGACTTCTCTAATAGTTGAACTTCTTTCGGACTTTTTCTTCAGCTAGACTCCTCCAATAGTTGAACTTCTTTCGAGCTTTTCCTTCAGTCGAACTCCTCCAACGATCGTACTCCTTCCAGACTTTTTCTTCAATCGGACTCCTCTAGCATTTGAACTCCTCCCAAACTTCCTCTTCAATCAAACTTCTCCTTCAACTGGACTTCTACAGTAGTTGAACTCCTTCCGAACTTCTCCTTTAACCAGACTCCTCCTCCAACCAAACTTCTCCAATAGTCGAACTCCTCTCGAATTTTTTCTTTAGATGGATTCCTCCAAACAGCTAAACTCTCTCCAAATTTCATCCAGCAGCCTTAGAGGACCTTGGCACTCATCCTCGATATAGCCAAAAGAACCATCAATCTCTTCCATCCGAGCTTCGACCATTGGATCCCGATGGGCTCACACATCGTGACAACAAACACTATCCCCATAACAAACTCCATGTGGCCTTGAACGACCCACTATCAGACGATTATGGCTGTCCCTATCAGTTTGTTACAGGCTTCATCTATATAAGAGACCCTTCAGATATGCTTTCTCCTAGAAGCTCTCCTTGTCTTCCTTAAAACTCTACTGGAATCTCTCTGTGTATTTCATTTCTGTTGATCAAAAGAGCTGACTTGATCATCAGAGGATCTTGTCGGAGCCACCACCCCAGACTCCAAATGAGACTTATTTTACAGATCCCGACGGCGACCTCGCCCTCTCCAAATCCAGCTTCGACTCTAGTGACTGTCAGATTTTGCGCCAACATACATACATATATATATATATGTATATGCATGTATGTATAGATATTGTTGGTATAGAATCTGGTTGACACCGGATCGAGCTGGAGTTGAGGAAGAAGAGGTCATCGTTGGTGACCTGCAAAATAAAGTTTCATCCAAAGTCGATGGTGGTGGCTTCGGTAAGATCCTTCGACGATCAAGTTAGCTCTTCTGGCCAACAAAAATAGAGTGCTCAGGCAAGAATTCAACAGAGTTTTGGAAAGAAGAAGAGAGATTAGAGAAAATATATCTAGAAGGTCCCTTTTATAGCTGAAGTTTGGAGTAGATTAATAGTGATGGCCGTAACCATTCGGTAGTGGACCGCTCAGAGCCACGTAGAGTTTGTAACAGAGAGAGGTATCTGTTGCCATGATGTGGCTGTTCGTTGAGATTTAATAATCAAAGTTCGAAGGAAGCATGCGTTGGTTGGTGAAGAGCTTTGATATACATCAATTTCAGAGAAGTTCAGACTTCTAAAAAAAACTTGACTGAAAGAAAAATTTGAAAGAAGTTTGGCTCTTGGAGGCATCTGATTGAAGGAGAGGTCCGAAAGAAGTTTGGCTCCTATAAGAATCCGACTGAAGGAGAGGTTCGGAATGAGTTCGGCTCTTGAAGGAATCTGATTGAAGAAGAAATTCGGAAGGAGTTTGATCGCTGGAGGAGTTCAGCCGCTGAATGAGTTTGGCTAGAGCTCGACTGCTAGAGAAGTTCGACTGAGGTTTGGTTGTTGAGGAGTTCGACTGGCTAAAGGAGTTCAGCTAAGGTTTGGCCATTGGAGGAGTTCGACTGGGATCCAATTGTTGGAGAAGAATTCTCGATCGAAACTCTTTCGTGATTGCTAGTTGCATTAGGCTAAGCATCAAGTTGGACTTCGATGGGAGCGGAGTTTATCTCCAATAATAGTCCCCCCGCTTTCGAGTTCAAAATTTGAAGGGAGTACAAAAAAGGTGACTACCGAAGTTCTCTTCTAGGTTCTGCATCCATTCAGGTTAAAGCTCGGAGGAGATCTTATCTCTAGCCGAGGTTGAAGGAGATCTTATCTCCTATTGAGGTTAGCATTGAAGCTCGGGGGAGATCTTATCTCCAGCCAAAGTTGAAGTTGAAGTTTGGAGGAGATCTTATCTCTAACCGAGATTGAAGGAGATCTTATCTTCTATTGAGGTTGGCGTTGAAGCTCAGGAAAGATCTTATCTCCAACTGAGGTTGAAGGAGATCTTATCTCCTATTGAAATTGACGTTGAAGCTTGGGGGATATCTTATCTTCAGCCAAGGTTGAAGTTGAAGTTGAAGCTTAGAGGAGATCTTATCTTCAGTCGAGGTTGACGTTGAAGTTGAAGCTCGAAGGAGATCTTACCTCCAACTGAGGTTGATGTTCAAGTTAAAGCTCGGGAGAGAATTCTAATCCTAGATTTCCATGCTTGTTGCTTATTGCGGACGCCAAGCTCGTTGTAGATGTCGAACTAGGATCTCTCCTACAAAGTAGGATAAGGTTCTATCTTTCATATTTGATGTGTCAGGCTGTCGTGAGAAAGCATACGTAAGAATTCTCCATTGAGCTTCTTTCTTCTCTACGTCTTTGATCTACGGGGTTCCAACCTTTGCTTATACTAGGATGAGGTTCTCCTCCTATTCCTAATAGATTGTAGGAGCATATTTAGGGTTGTTGTTGGGGCCTTTCCTCTCACTTCATCTAAAATGAACGAGGCCTTCAACTTTGCTCACGTTAGGATGAGGTTCTCCTCCTATTCCAAACGGGCCATGGGGGCACATAAGGGTTGTTGTCCGGGCCTCTCTCGCCATCTCGTCTAAAATGAACGAGGTCTTCGACTTTTCTCATGTTAGGATGAGGTTCTCCTCTTATTTCTAATGGACTGCGGGGCATATAAGGGCCATTGTCAGGGCCTCTCCTCTTATCTCATCTAAAATGAATGAGGTTTTCGACTTTGCTCATGTTAGAATGAGGTTCTCCTCCTATTCCTAATGAGCTGTGGGGGCATATAAGGGCCATTATCAGGGCCTCTCCCCCTATCTCATTTAAAATGAACGAGGTCTTCGACTTTATTCATGTTAGGATGAGGTTTTCCTCCTGTTCCTAACGGACTATGGGGGTATATAAGGATCATTATCAGGACCTCTCTTTCCATCTCATCTAAAATGAACGAGGTCTTTCACTTATCCACATTAGAACGAGGTTCTCCTCCTGTTCCTAACATGGCCATTTTTTATTGTTTCTTTCCTGTTGGTGCAGAATTTAATTGATGCCGGATCAAACTGAAGTTTAGAAAGAAAAGGTCACTATCGATGACCTGCAAAATAAAGTTCTGTTCGAAGTCGATGGTGGTAGCTTCGACAGGATCCTCCGACGATCAAGTCAGCTCTTCTGGCTAGCAAAAATGGAGTGCTCAGGCAAGAATTCAGTAGAGTTTTGGGAAGGAGAAGAGAGCTTAAAGAAAATGTATCTAGAGGATCCCTTTTATAGATGAAGTTTGAAGCAGATTAATAGTGACAGCCATAACTATCCGATAGTGGGCCGCTTGAGGCCACGTGGAGTTTATTACGGTGAGAGGTATTTATTATCGTGATGCGGCTGTTCGTTGAAATTTAATAGTCAAAGTTTGGAGGAAGCAGGCATTGGTTGGTGAAGAGCTTTGACATACATCAATTTCAGAGGAGTTCGGACTCCTAAAGGAAACTTGATGAAAGAAGAAATTCGGAAGGAGTTCGGCTCCTAGAGAAACTTGATTGAAGGAGAAGTTCGGATCCTAGAGACATCCGACTGAAAGAGAGGTTTGGAAGGAGTTTGACTCTTGAAAGAATCCGATTGAAGAAAAAGTTTGGAAGGAGTTCGGCTCTTGGAGGCACTTGACTGAAGGAGAAATTCGAAAGAAGTTTGGCTCCTGAAGGAATTCGACTGAAGGAGAAGTCCGGAAGGAGTTTGGCTCTTGGAGGAATATGACTGAAGGAGAAGTTTAGAAGGAGTTTGGCTCATGGAGGCATTCGATTGAAGGAGAGGTCTGAAAGGAGTTTGGCTCTTGAAGGAATCTGATTGAAGGAGAAGTCTGGAAGAAGTTCGGCTCCTAGAGGCACTTGATTGAAGGAGAAATCCGGAAGGAGGCACTTGACTGAAGGAGAAATTCGGAAGAAATTCTGCTCCTGGAGGAATCCGATTGAAGGAGAAGTTTGAAAGGAGTTTGACTAATGGAGAAATCTGACTGAAGGAGAAGTTCGGAAGGAGTTCGGCTCTTAGAGGAATCCAATTGAAGAAGAAGTCTGGAAGGAGTTTGGCTCCTCGAAGAATCCGACGGAAGGAGTTCAGCCACTAAAGGAGTTCGGCTAGGGTTCGACCGCTGGAGGAGTTTGGCTGGGATTCGATTGCTGAGGAGTTCGATCGGCTGAAGGAGTTTGGCTAAGATTTGGCCATCGGAAGAGTTTGGCTGGGGTCCGACTATTGGAGGAGAATTCTTGATCGAATCTTTTCTATGATTACCAGTTGCATTAGGCTAAGCATCAAGTTGGACTACAGCAGGAGTAGGGTTTATCCCTAATAATAGTTCTCCCCCTTCCGAATTCGAAATTCGAAAGGAGTACAAAAAAGATGACTGTCGAAGTTCTCTTCCGGATTCTGCACTCGTTTAGTTTGAAGCTCGAGGGAGATCTTATCTTCAGTCGAGGTTGAAGGAGATCTTGTCTCCTATTGAGGTTGGCATTGAAGCTCGGGGGGAGATCTTATCTCCAACCGAGATTGAAGTTGAAGCTTGGAGGAGATCTTATCTCCAACCGAGATTGAAGAAGATCTTATCTCCTATTGAGGTTGGCATTGAAGCTCAGGGGAGATCTTATCTCCAATCAAGGTTGAAGGAGATCATATCATCTGTTGAAGTTAACGTTGAAGCTCGGAGGAAATCTTTGAAAGGAATATGCCCTCAAGCCAATCTATTTTTGGACTGTTCTTTGTCTTCCAAACTCATGTAACGACATTTTTAAATAAATAAAGGCATTATTTCATCATATGCAGTATCTTATTATTTATTTAAGATTATGATGAATCCCATAAATTAAGGCTATAGTTTTAGGATTATGATGAGATCATACCAGTGAGATCTAAAACCTTAAAACCCAAATTTAAACATTCTTGGTCGATGGAACATTGAGTTGGGGATCAATATTTTTGATAAGACTAGCATATCTTTTGTATGCTCAATTAAGAGGGTGATTGATCTCACAATCACTTATGTATGACACTAATACAAAGATGTGGGTGCTCATTAGAGAATGAGTTCACTAAATTGATCCAAGTTGAGAATATCTAATGGAGTCTTATCTACATGTCAATAGATGGTTCTCATAGTGGAATTGTACATATAATCCTTTGACATGAAACTACCATGGAATCTTATATACATAAATCCATATTTTGATTCATACTCATTCATGACTCAGTCATGTATGGGATGATCTGGATATGGTAGATTATATATGAAGGTTGTGAGTAGGTTAACATGGAATCGATCACTCCTGGTAAGAGAAAATAGCATCCTACCTACTTCAAACAAATGATAATTCAGGAAGACTTTGATCAAAGCATGATGAAAATTAGAAATGATTTCTAATGTTTCATTAAATGAATCATCATCATAAGATTGAAAGAGAAATGAATATGATATTGGGATTGACATATTTCCATACCTAGAGTCATATTCAGTATACAGGGAGATCGAAGGATCTAATTGCATGGTAATTTTTACTGAAGGATATTTTTGATATTTTTATCAAAATTCCATATCTTTTAGGTAGACATGATACGTTGCTATACGTCAATCTTGTCTTGTGGGTTCGATCGAATTAAAAAGTTTAATTTGATCATTAATTAGAAAATATTCTAATTGGTCAAAATCGGGTTAGCTAGTTTTAACCTAAATCGGTTTGGTTGAGTTATAACCAAATTAGGTCAAATCACACCCAGATCCACTGCTGAATAGATATGGAACCCAATGGATCACACACAAAAAAATTGATCAAGGGTCTAATCAGATTAGACCATGTTTGCTAGTTGAATATGCTAGCAAATGTTACAAACCCTAGCACCTAGATTCGAATCGGATTCGAATCGGGCTCCGATTTGGGCTAATTTTGATTCAAATTGAGTCAAATCAGATTTGGTCTTGAATTGGGTGAAGCCTAGATTTATTAACCTAGTTTTGGGCATCACTTACCTAAGTCCCATGCACCAGAGACTCTTTCTCTCTTGCGCGTGGGAAAATATTTTATGCATTAGGGACTTCTTAATGCATAGTTGGTTGGCGCCAACCTCCTTTGACTTTTCCACCATTTATTTTACGTAAGTTTTGTTACAAAATATTCAGATCTAAGAAGGGGCATAGAAGAGTCCTTCTATAGGTGAAATCCCTTCATAGATAATCTAAAGTTTGGATAAAATAAGGAGGACTCCTTGCCTCCCACTCTACCTTGGCGCCCCTTAGACCAAGTCAAAACCCATGGGGTTTTGACTTTTTCGCTCTAATCTCCACGCCTCCCCTCATATGTGGTGTCCCCATTAAGGGCCATTAGATGGCTATCTAATCTGATCCAAGCTCTTGAATTATGGTGCCATATACTTATGTATGATGACTTTTCGTAGAAAAACTACGTAGAATTAGTCCGAAGAGTCCTTCTATTTTAAGACACCTCTTGGACTAAGTCTACATAATTTTAAATGGCGCAAAATTTAGATGGGTGTGAGATATAATGATGGGGCATGAGATGTTGATGTGGGAAGGGCGTGAGAAATTAAGATGGCACCCCTACGTACATTATAAATAGGAGTGCGCACCAAGAGTCCATAGAGAGTGAAAATCATCTTTCTTTCTTACAAGTGTTTTCTATTATCCAATTTTTTTCTTCCTTTTTCTTATCCAGACCTTATCCTTATAAGGATAAGAAGTCATTTTAAGACAAAGAGATTAGGTAGAAAAAACTTAAGAAGACAAGAAAAAAGAAAGAGAGATAAGGAGAGGCAAGGAAGGTAACATAAAGGCTAAGAAAGGTCTTGCCCATTTAATTAAAGTTCTTATTATTAGAATTTTAATTGTACAAATCAGAGATGCTGGTGTCTTGATCAAGTCTCTGTGTAGATCAACATTGGAGGGTAAACACGTGGGCACCTGGTGGAACCTCCGTTGGACTGCTGTCGGTAATTAGGGATAATTTAGGGTTAAGCGATAGGAGGTATGTTCTAATACTTTCTTTTATATTACAAATATATGTTATATGATTTAATTGCTAATAAGATGGTCCTAGGATTCGAGTTTGGTTTGTATGATTTCATATTTTTACTTTGAAATCCATACTTCTATCCTGTACACTATTCCTATCAGTGGTATCAGAGCAAGCCTTATTAGGTTAAATCATATAATGCTTTGCTTATAATATAATGGCACAAAAGAAAAGTATGATATATATATATTTGTTTATTTGCATGTCATTTATATGATGACATCATATTCTTTTATTTATCATAATGAGATTATGATGTATATATTATTCTGTAAAGGTTGTCCTGACATAGTGGAAAAGTATTCACTATGTAATGATGGTTGTCCTAGAATAATTATACATGTTAATACATACATACATACATACATACATATATATATATATATATAAAATCATAATTGATGCTTTTATGCATTTAGTTTGATTTAAATCAGAATGTGTATCGAGATTGTTGGTGCAGAATCTAGTCGTCGCCGGATCCAGCTGGAGTGGAGGTGGATGAGGTCACCGTCGGGGACCTACAAAGCAAAGTCCCATCCGGAGCTGGTGAGGGCGGCTCCGATGATCAAGTCAGCTCTTCTGGCCAACAGATATGGAGTGCTCTGGAATGAGTTCGATAGAGTTTAGAGAAAGAGAGGAGAGCTTAGAGTTAGCATATCTAGAGGGTTCTTTTTATAGGCGGAGCTTGATGGTGATAGTTGCAACTATCTGATAGCAGGCTGCTCGAGGTTCGATGGGGTTAGTCATGGAGGAAGGCACCGTCTACAATGCCGCCTGCCATAGATTGATGGTGACAGGCATCACCGCTTGGTAGCAGGTTGCTATCGCTTGCAGTGGACTAATAGCGATCATTCGTTCAGATTTAATAGCCGTGGCTCTGAGAAAGCAGGCATTGATCGATGGACTTCGGTATGTATCAATTTCAGAGGAGTTCGGCCAAGGGGAAGCTTGGAAGGAGTTCAACCTGAGGAGTGCGAAGGGAGTTCGGTTCTCGCAGGCATCAGGTTGGAGGAGTGCGGCTAAGGCTCGATCGTTGGGGAGTTTGGAAGGAGCTCGGCCACTGAGGAGTCCGATTGACCGAAAGGGATGTCTGGGAGGAGTCCGACTCCAGCTCCTGAAGAAGTCCAGTCGAAGGGGAAGCTTGAAGGAAGTTCAGCTCTCACGGGAGTCCGACTGAAGCTCGGTCGCTGAGGAGTTCGGCCGACTGAAGGAGTTCGGCTAAGATCCATCCACTGAAGCTCTTCCGTGGCTATCAGTTGCATTAGGCTGAGCATTGAACTAGACTTCGACATGAGTGGGGTTTATCCCCAATAATAGTCCCCCCACTTCCGAATTTGAAAGTCGAAGAAAGGGAGTGTAGAAAAGGTGACTGTCGAAGTCCTCTTCTAGGCTCGGTGCTGGTTTAGATCGAAGCTCGGCGGAGATCTCTTCTCCAGCTAAAGTTGATGTTAAAGTTGAAGCCCGAGGGAGATCTCATCTCCAGCCAAGGTTGAAGTAGGTCTCGTCTCCTACGGTCGAGGTTGAAGGTTAAGCTCCTCGGGGGCGATATTGTCTCTAGTAGTTGAGGCTGACTCGGGGGAGATCTCCTCTCCTATAGCCGAGGTTAATACAGGTGCTCGGGAGAGATCCGATCTCTGGCCGAGGTTGATGCGGTCGCTCAGGATAGATCTTATCTTTGGGCGAGGTTGTCGTGGTCGCTCGAGAGAGATTTTATCTCTAGCCGAGGTTGGCTCGGTTGCTCGGGAGAGATCTTATCTTTAGCCGAGGTTGTCACGGTCGCTTGGGAGAGATCTCTTCTCTGGCCGAGGTTGTCGCGGTCGCTCGGAAGAGATTTTATCTCTAGTCAAGGTTGGCTCGGGCACTCGGGAGAGATCTTATCTCTAGTCAGAGGTTGGCTCGGACCCGGGGGAGATCTTATCTCTGGCTGAGGTTGGCCCGGTCACCTGTGGCCGGAGGTTGATGCGGGCGCTCGGAGGAGATCTTCATCTTCTGTAGCCGAGGTATGCCTCGGGGGAGATCTCATCTCTGCAGTCGATGCTTTATCTTCGGGAAAGATCTTATCTCCTACATGGCTGAGGTTGATGCAGGCACTCGGGGGAGATCTTATCTTCTGCAGTCGAGGTCGGCCTGGACCCTTAGGGGAGAATCTTATCTCCTAACGGTCGAGGTTGCCTCGGGGGAGATCTTATCTCCTACAGTCGAGGTCAAAGCGGGCACTTTCCTCGGGGAGATCTTATCTCTTTGTAGTTTGAGATCGGCCCGGATGCTCAGGGGAGATCTTATCTCCTACGGTCGAGGTTGAAGCGGACACTCGGGAGATCTTATCTCCCTCGAGCTTTTCTCGGGGAGATCTTATCTCCTGCAGCCGAGGTTGAAGCAGGCACTCGGGGGAGATCTTATCTCCTATAGCCGAGGTCGGCCCGGGCCCTAAGGGGAGATCTTATTCTCCTATGGCAGAGGTTGCCTCGAGGGAGATCTTATCTCCTACAGTCGAGGTTGATGTAGACGAGGTCAGCCCAGACCCTTAGGGGAGATCTTATCTCCTGCGGTCGAGGTTGCCTCAAGGAGATCTTATCTCCTGTAGCCGAGGTCGAAGTAGGCCCGCGCTCGAGGGAGATCTTATCTCCTGCAGTCGAGGTCGGCCCAGACCCTCAGGGGAGATCTTATCTCCTACGGACAAGGTTGCCTCGGGGGAGATCTTATCTCCTGCAGTCGAGGTTGAAGCAGGCACTCAGGGGAGATCTTATCTCCTACAGCCGAGATCGGCCCGAGCCCTCAGGGAAGATCTTATCTCCTACGGTCGAGGTTGCCTCGGAAGAGATCTTATCTTCCTGAGCCGAGGTTGATGTGGGTGCTTGGAAGAGATCTTATCTCCTGCAGTCGAGGTCGGCCCGGATCCTCAGGGAAGATCTTATCTCCTACGGTCGAGGTTGCCTCGGGGGAGATCTTATCTCCTACAGCCAAGATCGAAGCGGGCACTCAGGGGAGATCTTATCTCCTGCAGTCGAGATTGATCTGGGCCCTTAGGGGAGATCTTATCTCCTATGATCGAGGTTGCCGCAAGGAAGATCTTATCTCCTATAGTTGAGGTTGACGCGGGCGCTCAGAAGAGATCTTATCTTCTGCAGCTGAGGTTGCCTCGAAGGAGATCATATCTCCTTCAGTCGAGGTTGGCCCGGACGCTCGGGGGAGATCTAATCTCCTACAGCTAAGATTGCCTCGGAGGAGATCTTATCTCCTACGGTCGAGGTTGATACGGGCGCTCGAGGGAGATCTTATCTCCTGCAGTCGAGGTTGCCTTAGGGGAGATCTTATCTTCTGCGGCCGAGGTTGATGCGGGCGCTCGAGGGAGATCTTATCTCCTGCAGCCGAGTTTGGCCCAGACGCTCGGAGGAGATCTTATCTCCTACAGTCGAGGTTGGCCCGGATGCTCGAGAGAGATCTTATCTCCTACAGTTGAGGTTGGCCTAGACGCTCGGGAGAGATCTTATCTCCTGCAGCCGAGATTGCATCGGGGGAGATCTTATCTCCTATGGTCAAGGTTGATGCGGGCGCTCGAGAGAGATCCTATCTTTTGTAGCCGAGGTTGCCTCGGGGGAGATGTTATCTCCTGCAGCCAAGGTTGGCTCGGATCCTCAGGGGAGATCTTATCTCCTGCGATCGAGGTTGCCTTATGGGAGATCTTATCTCAGAGATCTTATTTTCTGCAGCCGAGGTTGGTCCGGACCCTCAGGAGAGATCTTATCTCCTGCGGTCGAGGTTGCCTCAGGAAAGATCTTATCTCCTACGGTCGAGATTGATGCGGGGCGCTCGGGGGAGATCTTATCTCCGACCGAGGTGACCTCGGGGGAGATCTTATCTCCTATAGCCGAGGTTGGCCCGAACCCTCAGGGGAGATCTTATCTCCTACGATCGAGGTTGCCTTAGGAAAGATCTTATCTTGAAGATCTTATCTCCTACAGTCGAGGTTGGCCCAGACCCTTAGGGGAGATCTTATCTCCTATGATCGAGATTGCCTCGGAGGAGATCTTATCTTCTACGGTCGAGGTTGACGTGGGCGCTCGAAGGAGATCTTATCTCCGGTCAAGGTTGGTTGGCCCGATCACTTGGGAGAGATCTTATCTCTGATCGAGATTGGCTCGATCGCTTGGAAGAGATCTTATCTCTAGTCGAGGTTGGCTCAATCACTCGGAAGAGATCTTATCTTTAGCCGATGTTGTCCTGATCACTCGGAAGAGATCTTATCTTTGGCCGAGGTTGGCTCAAAAGTTCGAGAGAGATCTTATCTCTAAGCTGAGGTTGTCTCGATCGCTCGGGAGAGATCTTATCTCTGGCCGAGGTTGGCTCGATCGCTTGGGAGAGATCTTATCTCTAGTCGAGGTTGTTTCGGTCACAAAAGAGAGATCTTATCTCTGGTCGAGGTTGGCTTGGATGCTCGAAAGAGATCTTATCTCTCGCTGAGGTTAGCCCGTAGCTTGGGAGAGATCCTATCTCTAGTCGACGTTGGCCCAGTCACTCGAAAGAGATCTTATCTCTGATCGAGGTTGGCTGACCTGATCATTTGAAAGAGATCTTATCTCTGACCAAGGTTGGCTCGGGCGCTCGAGAGAGATCTCATCTCTGGTCGAAGTTGTCTCGATCGCTTGGGAGAGATCTTATCTCTGATTGAGGTTGGCTCGGTCGCTCGGGAGAGATCTTATCTCTAGTCGAGGTTGGCTCGGTCGCTCGAGAGAGATCTTATCTCTGGCCAAGGTTGAAGGACCTTGATCGGCTCATATTAGGATGAGGTTCTCCTCCTGTTCCTAACATGACCACTGTTGACTGCTTTTTTTCTGTCATCACGTAGTTTTTACACTAAGAAACAATATTATTGAATTGAAAGAATTTTATTGAAAGAAAGTTACTGGCAGCGTATCTCCGAATTCTTTATATTTCAGGATCGTGTTAGCGTTGTTCCTCCGCATTTCTTTAGGCGATAAGCTCCGGACCGGATGACCTCTTCTATCTCAAACTAGCCTTCTCAATTTAGAGTAAGCTTCTCTTGGCTTTGACACTGGGAGATGACAGTCCACTGAAGTACCAAGCCTCGGAGATAGCGTCTATGATGTCGGAAGACGGTCAATCTCCTTGCCGTTCCTCCCTCAATAGTGGTTCTAGCTTCTGAAGGAGGACTTCTTCGCACCCTTCCATCGGAGCTTCCTTGATGACGAGCTTAAAGAATTCAGACCTTTCTTATGCTGGGAGGTCATAAGCGCGGTCGGACTTCATTCCACCCTCCTGTGAAAACTGTGAGAGAACTTTATGCCCCTTTGTTGGGGCTTCCTCGATGATAAGCTCGAGGGAGAGTTCGGCGGCCTCGCTTATGTCAAACTTCATTCTACCTCCTATGAAACCTTTGTTGGGGATTCCTTGATGATGAGCTCGAGGGAGAGTTCGGCCTCGCTTGTGCTAGGAGGTCGTGAGCGCGGTCGAACTTCATTCCGCCTCCTGTGAAACCTTCCAAGGGAGAACTTCATGCCCTTTTGTCAGGGCCGAGCTTCATTCCGCTTCCTGTGAAACCTTTGTCGAGGATTTCTTGATGATGAGCTCGAGGGAGAGTTCGACCTCGCTTGCGCTGGGAGGTTGTGAGCGCACCCGAACTTCAGTCCGTCCTCCTGTGAAACCTATGGGAGAACTTCATGCCCCTTTGTCGGGCTTTCTTGATGATAAGCTCGAGGGGGAGTTCGGCAGCCTCGCTTATGCCGAACTTCATTCTGCATCCTATGAAACCTTTGTTGGGGATTCCTTGATGATGAGCTCGAGGGGGAGTTCGGCCTCGCTTATGCTGGAAGGTTGTGAGTACGGTCGAACTTCATTCCGCCTCCTGTGAAACCTTCCAGGGGAGAACTTTCTCTCTCTATTTCTCCTTTCTAAGGGTGATTGATATGCTAGGCCAAATGCTCTTTCTTAAGATCGATTCCTAGCGGATTTGCTGGCAAAGTCACCGTCGAAAGCTGTCGCACGGTCTACATCATCTCGATGAGGCCACGAACCTGTTGGACCAGTAGGTTGAACTGCTCCATATCTACCACGGCTTTAGGTGGAGCCTGGGTTGCCGGGGCTGAAATAGGAGCAGATGGATCTGGCACGGAGGCCGTCGATTGTCGAGTCGAAGCTCTCCTGGGAGGCATTTTCTCTTGAGAAAGAACTCTAGAGAGAAATGAGGAAGATCTCTGGAGAGAGATCGTCGCTGAGCACTCCTTTAAGAATAAGGGAGCCTCAAGAACACCTCAAGAATAGAGGTACCCTCCTTCTAGCGCCAAATTTATTGGTACAGAATCTGGTCGTCGCTGGATCCAACTGAAATGGAGGTGGATGAGGTCGCCCTCGAAGACCTACAAAGCAAAATTCCATCCGGAGCTGGTGGGGGTGGCTCTGGCAGGACCCTCTGACGATCAAGTCAGCTCTTCTGGCCAACAGATATGGAGTGCTCTGGAATGAGTTTGGCAGAGTTTAGAGAAGGAGAGGAGAGTTTAGAGCTTAGAGTTAGCATATCTGGAGAGTCCTTTTTATAGGCAGAGCTTGATGGTGACAGCTGCAGCTGCCTGATAGTGGGCCGCTCGAGGTCCGATGGGGTCAATCATGAAGAAAGGTGCCGTCTGCAACGCCATTTGCCATAGATTGATGGTGACAACCATCGCCGCCTAGTAGCAGATCGCTGTCACCTGCAGCGGACTGATAGCGATCGTTTGTCTAGATTTAATAGCCATGGCTTTGAGAAAGCAGGCATTGATCGGTGGACTTTGGAATCAATTTCAGAGGAGTTCGGACTCCTAGAGGAGTTCGACTGAGGGAAAGCTCGGAAGGAGTTCGGTCGGAGGAGTACGGAGGGAGTTTGGCTCTTACAGGCATTAGGTTGGAGGAGTGCGGCTAAGGCTCGATCGCTGGAAAGTTCAAAAGAAGCTCGACCGCTGAGGAGTTCGGCCGACCGAAAGGAATGTCTAGGAGGAGTCTGGCTTCGACTCTTGAAGAAGTCCAGTCGAAGGAGAAGCTTGGAGGGAGTTTGGCTCTTACAGGAGTTCGATTGAAGCTCGACCGCTGAGGAGTTCAGTCGGTTGAAGGAGTTTGACTAAGATCCATCCGCTGAAGCTCTTCTGTGGCTACCGATTGCATTAGGCTGAGCATCGAACTGAACTTCGGCAGGAGCAAAATTTATCCCCAACAATAGAGACCATTTAAATTTCTCTTTAAAAATTATATTAAGTTGTAGTGTAATTAATCGATAGTTGAATCAGTCAAGATGTCTAATTGATCAATTGGTGTCTAAGAAAAATGGTTCTTGATTGGTAAAGAGAACGTGATTTTTTAATTAGTTCTATTGTCTGACCTGACCAATTTATTGGTGTCTAAGAAAAGCAATGGAGGGACTCCCACTTCTCTCCCACTTACCTGATCGATTCGATTAATTTAATTCTAGATTGAAATGCTTAATATTATATTCACTATATTAAGGCCTTCCTTCATACTTGGTTCTTATTATGTCTAGAACCATATTAGTTTTGTTGTGTAACCACAAGATCTATCATGAAAAATGATATAATATTAATCTAGTGCATTAAGATGCTTACAGTATTTTGAATATATTGCTTTATTGTGTAACCACAAAAGCAGTTATATTTTATTTTGACTGTATAGAAATGAAGAGTTCTACTTAAACTAAAATATTAAAGTTTGTTATGTTAACACAAGACTATTAATATTTTAGAGGCAAAAATTTTTTGAGAGTTACATAAAATGCAATTGGAAAGAGTTTCCTACCTTTGAACTTATAACAGGTTTGTTGTGCAACCATAAGATCTTTTATAAGGAATTAGGGTCTTATTCTCACTAAGAAAATCAATTAGAGGATTATGATTTTTGTTTAAATAGTGGAAGACATAATTAAATTAAAGTCCTAATTTAATTATGTTTGTTATCATGAGTTGTTTGCTTATGTATTGTTCTTTATTATGTAGATTAAATGGCTTCTTCACTTTCATTGCATTCAATTTTGGATTCAAATAAATTGACTGGTCAAAATTATGTGGACTAACTGAGAAACTTAAAAATAGTACTCAGTCAAGAAAAACTCTCCTATATTCTTGATGCCCCTAATCCTAAACCATTAGGGAAAGATACCACAGATGAAGATAAGTCCACATACAAGATATGGCAAAATGATTTTCTTACTGTCAAATGCATCATACTTGCCTCTATGAGTAATGAATTACAGAGGCAGCATGATGGCATGGACACTCAGTCCATATTACTCAATTTAAAAGAACTTTATGGAGAGCACAGTAGAACTGCTAGATATGAAATATCTAAGCAATTACTCCGAGCAAGAATGATAGAAGGAACATCCGTACAAAATCATGTTTTGATGGTAATTGACCTAATCACTCGATTAAGTCAATTAAATTTTGTTATGGATGGAGAGTTAAGTCAGAATTTGATCCTGCAATCACTTTCAGAATTATTTTCTTAGTTTATCATGAACTATCACATGAACAAACTAAATTCTTCCTTGCCTGAGCTATTAAATATGCTCAAGATAGCAGAAAGCTATATTAAGAAGAATAAGGCTCCTCTTCTTCTTCTGGATGGGATCTCCAAGAAGAAGGCAGGCAAAAAGGGTTCAAAGAGAAGGTTGAACCCTAAAGGTGGTATAAATAAGAAGAAAAAGGAAAAAAAGATTTTTGGACAAACGACCTATTTTCACTACGGCAAAATAGGTCATTGGAAGAGGAATTGCAAGGCTTACCTTGCAAGCATGAAGTTTGGCGCAAATAATGCACCAAAAGGTATGTATGAGATACATACTATATTATCATTAAATTCTTCCATTTCAAATTCTTGGGTATTAGATATCGACTATGGTTTTCATATCTACAAATCTTTGCAGGAACTGCGGAAAATTAAGATTTTGAAGAAAGATGACTTCAAGCTCTATAGCGCTGGAGGAGAGTCTATCCAAGCAGAAGCTATAGGGACAAATATATTGAAGTTACCTTATGGAAAGATCTTAGAGCCTATAAATTATTATTATATGCCTAAGATCATTAAAAATATTATATCTATACCCTTGTTATTAAAACAAGGTTATAGTCTTAATGTAACGAGCGAAGGTTGCTCGATCAAATATTCTAATGAAAATATTTGTTTTGGCATATTTAGCAATGATTTGTTGACTCTATGTTTGGATGACAATATATTTCATATTGACGAAAATAGAAAAGATAAGAGAGATGACATAAATAATACTTTACTTTGGCATTGTCGATTAGGTCATATTAGTGAGGCTAGGATTAACAAGTTATACAAAGAAAAATTCTTTGATCTTTTTGATTATGAATCATTAGAAACTTGTGAATCATGTCTCATGGGTAAAATGACTAAGACTTCATTTAGTGGACATGAAGAAAGGACAAAAAAATTATTAAGACTTGTACATACGGATGTATGTGGTCCTATGACAACTCAAGCTAGAGAAGGATACTCTTATTTTATAACATTCACTGATGATTTATCTAGGTTTGGATATGTATATCTTATGAAACACAAATCAAAAGCCTTTGATAAATTTAAAGAGTATCAAAGTATGGTCGAAAAACAAACTGGACAATGTATAAAAATCCTTCGATCTGATCGGTGAGGAGAATACTTATCTTATGATTTTCTAAATTATCTTAAAGTAAAAGGGATTCTCTCTGAATGGATACCTCCTTATACACCGCAATTAAATGGTGTAGTCAAAAGAAAAAATTATACCTTATTAGATATGGTACGGTCCATGATGTGCTTCACTGAATTACCTATTTTCTTCTGGGGTCATGCTCTGGAGACTGCAATTCATATTTTGAATAGAATACCTTCTAAATTTATATCTAGTACTTCATATGATATATGGAGAAGTAAGAAATCCAATCTTAAGTATTTTAAGATATGGGTTTGTCCAGCATATGTCAAAAGAAATTTTGGACATAAGCTTGATACTAGATCAGACAGATGTTTATTTATCGAATATCCTAAAAATAGTATAGTATATTTATTCTACCATCCTACTGAACAAAAGGTATTTGTAAGTAGGCATGCCACTTTTATGGAAAAAGAATTTATCCTAGAAAAGGGCAGTGGCAGAAATATTGAACTTAGTGAAGTTCAAGAAAAATAAATAGAAATTTCTCAACTAAATAATCATGTAAAAGAATCAGAACACATAACTCCTATCCGTTGGTCTGAAAGAGTACAACATACACCTATGAGGTACGAGTTCATTATTGAGAATAATGAAGCCCAAGTCATTGAGAATGATGAACTTCTGATCTATACGGAAGCAGTCAAAAGTAAGGACTCTTACAAATAGCTGGTTGCCATGCAATCCAAAATGAAATCCATGCACACCAACACAGTATGGACTTTGGTGGATTTACCAGAGGATATAAATCCTATTGGATGCAAATGGATTTTTAAGAAAAAGATTGGAGCAGATGGTCAAATTGAAACCTATAAGGCTAGATTGGTGGCTAAGGGTTTTAGGCAAAAGTAGGAGATTGATTATGATGAAATATTTTCATTGTTGCCATTCTCAAATCTATTCGGATTATGCTTGCTATAGCAGCATATCATAGCTATGAAATATGGCAAATGGATGTAAAGACTGCCTTCCTTAATGGTTTCCTTGAGGAGGAGGTCTATATGTCACAGCTAGAGGGATTTGAGTCAAATAAGAGATCAAATTAGGTATGCAAGCATAAGAGATCCATTTATGGATTAAAGCAAGCATCAAGGAGTTGGAACATCCATTTTGATATAACAGTAAAAGAGTTTGGTTTTATCAAGAATGTGGATGAACCATGTGTGTACAAGAAAACTAGTGGAAGAACCATAGTCTTCTTGGTTCTGTATGTTGATGACATACTCCTCATTGGGAATGATATCTCAATGTTACAATCAGTCAAATTATGGCTATCAAATAAGTTTTTCATGAAAGATTTAGGAGAAGCATGCTATATACTAGGAATAAAGATCTATAGAGATAGATCTAAGAGGATGCTAGGCTTGTCCCAATCTAGGTACATTGACTTAATACTGAAAAGATTCAGTATGTATGGAAGTAAAAGAGGTTACTTACCCATGAGTCAAAGGCATACATCTCTCTAAAAAAATATCTCCAAAGACACCTGAAGAGAGAAATAGAATGAGTTCTATTCCTTATGCTTCGACTATTGGATCAATAATGTATGTCATGTTATGTACAAGGCTTGATGTTGCTTATGCTTTAGGCATTGCAAGTAGATTTCAAGCTGATCCAGGAGAGGATCATTGGAAGCTGTGAAAAATATTCTTGAGTACTTGAAAAGAACTAACGATATTTTTCTAGTATATGGTGCTTCTAATCTTAAACTAGAAGCATATTCTGACTCTAGTTTTCAATCAGACCTAGATGATATCAAATCCATTTCAGGATATGTCTTTACTCTGAATGGTAGAGTAGTGAGTTGGAAGAGTACTAAGCAGCCAACTGTAGTTGACTCAACCACTGAAGCAGAATACATAGCTATAAGTGAAGCCGCCAAGAAAGCTGTCTGGATGAAGAAGTTCATCACTGAATTAGGTGTTATTCCTAAAATTAAGAATCTAGTACCACTTTATTATGATAATACTGGAGCTGTTGCTCAAGCAAAGGAACCAAGGTCTCATCATAAATCCAAACATATTCTGAGATGCTTCCATCTCGTTCGTGAAATTATTGAAAGACAAGATGTAGTCATAGAACGAGTTGACACAAAGAACAACATAGCAGACCCATTCACTAAGGCTTTATCACTGTAATTGTTTGATCATCACCTTGATTGTATGGGATTAAAATTTAAGGACGATTGGCTTTAGTGCAAGTGGGAGATTGAAAGGAATATGCCCTCAAGCCAATCTATTTTTGGGCTGTTCTTTGTCTTCCAAACTCATGTAATGATATTTTTAAATAAATAAAGGTATTATTTCATCATATGCAGTGTCTTATTATTTATTTAAGATTATGATGAACCCCATAAATTAAGGCTATGATTTTAGGATTATAATGAGATCATACCAGTGAGATTTAAAACCTTAAAAGCCTAATTTAAACATTCCTAGTTGATGGAACATTAAGTTGGGGATCAATATTTTTGATAAGACTAGCACATCTTTTGTATGCTTAATTAAGAGGATGATTGATCTCACAATCACTTGTGTATGATATTAATACTAAGATATGGGTGCTCATTAGAGAATGAGTTCACTGAATTGATCCAAGTTGAGAATATCTAATGGAATCTTATCTACATGTCAATAGATGGTTCTCATAGTAGAATTGTACATATAATCCTTTGATCTGAAACTACCATGGAATCTTATATATATGAATCCATATTTTGGTTCATACTCATTCATGACTCAGTCATGTACGGGATGATCTAGATATGGTAGATTATATATAAAGGTTGTGAGTAGGTTAACATGGAATCGATCACTCCTGGTAAAAGGAAATAGCATCCTATCTACTTCAAACAAATGATGATTCAGGAAGACTTTGATCAAAGCATGATGAAAATTAGAAATGGTTTCTAATGTTTCATTAAATGAATCATCATCATAAGATTGAAAGTGAAATGAATATGATATTGGATTGACATATTTTCATACCCAGAGTCAAATTCAGGATGCAGGAAGATTGAAGGATCTAGTTGTATGGTAATTTTTACTGAAAGATATTTTTGGTATTTCCATCAAAATTTCATATCTTTCAGATAGACATGATATGTTACTAGACGTCAATATTGTCTTGTGGGTTTGATCAAATTAAAAAATTTAATTTGATCATTAATTAGAAAGTATTCTAATTGGTCAAAATCGGGTTAGCTAGTTTTGACCTAAATCAGTTTGGTTGAGTTATAACCAAATTAGGTCAAATTGCATCCAGATTCACTGCTGACTAGATATGGAATCCAATAGATCACACATAAAGGAAATTGATCAAGGGTCTAATCAGATTAGACCATGTTTGCTAGTTGAATATGCTAGCATATGTTGCAAACCCTAGCACCTAGATTCGAATCGGGTTCCTATTTGGGCTAATTTTGATTCAAATCGAGTCAAATCAGATTTGGTCTTGAATTGGGTGAAGCCTAGATTTATTAACCTAGTTTTGAGCATCACTTACCTGAGTCCCATGCACCAGAGACTCTCTCTTTTGTGCGTGGGAAAATATTTTATGCGTTAGGGACTTCTTAATGCATAGTTGTTTGGCGCCAACATCCTTTGACTTTTCCACCATTTATTTTACGTAAGTTTTGTTACAAAATATTCAGATCTAAGAAGGGGCGTAGAAGAGTCCTTCTGCAGGTGAAATCCCTTCGTAGATAATCTGAAGTTTGGATAAAATAAGGAGGACTCCTTGCCTCCCACTCTACCTTGGCGCCCCTTGGACCAAGTCAAAACCCATGGGGTTTTGACTTTTCCACTCTTATCTCCATGCCTCCCCTCATATGTGGCATCCCCATTAAGGGCCATTAGATAGCCATCTAATCTGATCCAAGCCCTTGAATTACGGTGCCATATACTTATGCATCACGACTCTTCGTAGAAAAACTACGTAGAATTAGTCCAAAGAGTCCTTCTATTTTAAGGCACCTCTTGGACTAAGTTTACATAATTTTAAATGGTGCAAAATTTAGATGGGTGTGAGATATGATGATGGGGCATGAGATGTTGATGTGGAAAGGGCATGAGAAATTAAGATGGCACCCCTACGTACATTATAAATAGGAGTGCGCACCAAGAGTCCATAGAGAGTGAAAATCATCTTTCTTTCTTACAAGTATTTTCTATTATCCAATTTTTTTCTTCCTTTTTCTTATCCAGACCTTATCCTTATAAGGATAAGAAGTCATTTTAAGATAAAGAGATTAGGTAGAAAAAATTAAGAAGACAAGAAAAAAGAAAGAGAGGTTAGGAGAGGCAAGAAAGGTGATATAAAGGCTAAGGAAGGTCTTGCCCATTTAATTAAAGTTCTTATTATTAGAATTTTAATTATACAAATCAGAGGTACTGGTGTCTTGATCAAGTCTCTGTGTGGATCAACGTTGGAGGGTGAACACGTGGGCACCTGGTGGAACTCCTGACGGACTGCTGTTGGCAATTAGGGATAATTTAGGGTTAAGCGATAAGAGGTATGTTCTAATACTTTCTTTTATATTATAAATGCATGTTATATGATTTAATTGGTAATAAGGTGGTCCTAGGATTCGAGTTTGGTTTGTATGATTTCATATTTTTGCTTTGAAATCCATGCTTCCATCCTGTAATCTTATTTTCAGCCGAGGTTGAAGTTGAAGCTCGAGGGAGATCTTATCTCCAACCAAGGTTGATGTTGAAGTTAAAGCTTGGAGGAGAATTCTGATCCTGGATTCTTATGCTTGCTGCTTGTTGCGGACATCGAGCTTATTGTGGACGTCGGGCTTGTTGTAGACATTGAACTAGGATCTCTTTTACAAATCAGGATAAGATTGTGCCTTTCGCATTTGACGTAGTTAAGTTGTCGTGGGAAAGCACATGTAAGGATTCTCCACTGAACTTCTTTCTTCTCCACGTCTTTGGTCTGTGGGGTTTCAATCTTTGCTCATGCTAGGATGAGGTTCTCCTTCTGTTTCTAATAGGTTGTAGAGGCATATGTACGGTTATTATCGGGGCCTCTCCTCTTACCTCGTCTAAAATGAATGAGGCCTTCAACTTTGCTCACGTTAGGACGAGGTTCTCCTCCTATTCCTAACGGACTGTGAGGGCACATAAGGGCATTTATCATGGACCTCTCCTCCATCTCATCTAAAATGAATGAGAGGTCTTCGACTTTGCTCATGTTAGGATGAGGTTCTCCTCCTATTCCTAACATGACTGTGGGCACATAAGGACCATTGTCAGGGCCTCTTCTCTATCTCGTCTAAAATGAACGAGGTCTTTGACTTTGCTCACGTTAGGACGAGGTTCTCCTCTATTTCTAACGGGCTGTGGGGTACATAAGGATCATTATTAGGGCCTCTTCCTCCATCTCGTCTAAAATGAACGAGGTCTTTGACTTTGCTCACGTTATGATGAGGTTCTCCTCCTATTCCTAACGGACTGTAGGGGCACATAAGGACCATTGTCAGGGCCTTCCTCATCTCGTCTAAAATGAACGAGGTCTTCGATCTTGCTCACGTTAGGATAAGGTTCTCCTCCTGTTCCTATCATGGCCATTATTGATTGCTTCTTCTCTGTCATCATATAGTTTTTGCATCGAGAAACAATAATGTTGAAATAGAGAAGTTTTATTGAAGAAAAATTATCGATAGTACATTCTCAGATACTCTAAGTTTCAAGATCGTGAGAACGTTGTTCCTTCGAGCTTCTTTAGCCATTAAGTTTCGGATCAGATGACCTCCTCTACTTCATACGGGCCTTCCTAATTTAGGGCAAGCTTCCCCTGGCTCTGAGGCTGAGAGATGGTGGCTCACCGAAGTACTAAGCCCTCCAGAGATAGCATTAATGATGCTGGAAGGTAGCCGATCTCCTTATTATTTCTTCCTCATTGGTGGTTCTAGCTGCGGTAGTGCCCTTGGCTGATCTTCTCTTGCTTCAGATCGGTGTCTGTGGAGCATTGAGGGGGGCGTAGTTGTGAAACCTTCTAGGGAGAAACTTCTTCGCGTGCTTCCATTGGAGCTTCTTTGATGACGAGCTCGAGGAGGAGTTTAGGCTCACTTGCGCTCGGGGAGAGTCCATGAGCACGGCCAAACTTCATTCGACCCTCCATCAGCTACGGATTTACTAGACTCGCCCGCCTGCTGCTCTCCTACGGCTCTCTCATCTCTTAATTTGAAGACTTCTTCTGCTCGGGCATATCCTTCAGTCCGAGCTAGCAGATCGACAAAGTCCTTGAGGTCTTCTTCAAGAAGAACATCAAATCATTCTTCTGAAGGTTGCCCTTGCGTGTGGCCATTGCAATAGACTGATTCAGATTCTGGACCTCTAATGTTGTAGCATTAAATCGGATGACATAAGCCTGGATAGATTCTTCCTTATTCTACTTGATATTCATCAGAAAATCCAAACCTCGGTGTGGACATTGGCTGCTAATGAAGTAAGCCACAAACTGATGGCCGTCTGATCAAAAGAAAAGATTGTACCCGACTTCAATGCCGAGTACCAGTTTCTTGCTGCTTTCTTTAAAGTAGATGAAAAAGCTCGGCATAAGATGACGTCTGGTGCACTATGAAGTAGCATTATAGTCTGAAAAGCCTTCGGGTGATCGATCGGATCAGAGGTTTCATCGTAGCTTTCAAACTGAGGAAAGCTCGAAGTTCAACGGAATGGGCTCTTGCATAATTCGTGAAGAGAAAGGAGGGATCGGTGCGGACGTCATCATGGTGAGTCGGGATGACGTGGTCGAGCTCCTCAATCCACCGATCCATCCTCCACAGTTTTTGATCGAGGACGTCACCTCGATCACAAACCTTGAAAGGCTTCTGACTTTAGATGGGGAAGGTTTCTTTTGGAGAAGAATTATGATCTGAACAAGGATCCTCTACTCTCTATTTTTTCTTTTCAGGGGCGATGGGTATGCTAGCCAAAGTGCTCTTCCTTGGGATCGATTCCTGACATCCTGATGGCGGGTTTTTTGACAAAATCATCATCGGTGGCAGCCGCATGGCCTGCACCATCTTGGTGAGGTTCTGAACTTGCTGCATCAGCAGGTTAAACTGCTCTAGGTCTACCATGGCCATCGATGGAGGAGGAGGTTGAAGCGCCGGCACTGGAGCCGAATGGGTGGATCTAGTGGCAGAAGCAATAGATCTCCTGATAGTCACCTTCTTTGAAGGCATTTCTTAGGATTAAGAGAGAGGATGGAGATGGACCTTGGAGAAGAAGATCCAAAGAATCGGCTGAGTACTCCTTTAAGAATAAGGATACCTTAGAAATAGAGGGTTC